>JAGKTI010025654.1:0-13887 GCA_018397915.1 Birgus latro
CCTGTTTGTATTTTTAGTTAGTTGTTTTTACGGGGTGGGGCACTAACACAACAGTAATAATGGGAGATTTTACCTGTAGAGAAGTTGATTGGGAAAGAATGGATGTTGGGAACAATGAGGAATCATGGGGAAGTAAATTAATGGAACTGGCGATGGAAAACAAGTTAACCCACTTAATTAGAGAAAATGCAATAGTTATTGGAGATGAACCATCAAGGCTCGACTTAGTATTCAGAAAGGATCCAAATGATGCGAGGAACATACCCTACCAATGCCCCTTTGGTAAAAGTAATCATCTGGTTACTGAGATGGAAGTGGTGGGAGTAAGAGAAGGAGAAAGAGATGAAAAACACAGAGAAAATAGGTACAGTTACAGGAAGGCAGACTTTGCTTCCCTGAGAAACTTTTTCCAAAATGCAGACTGGAGTAAAATGAATGCGATCACAAATGTTGATGAGAAATATGAGTTTTTGATAGAAGTATATGCAGTAAAACAGGAGTTAGTAAATATATTCCATAATTCTCCACAGCAATGGAAAGGATGAATGATTTAACAACAGATGTAGAATGGCACATGGGTCAAGAAAATGATCATGGAATAAAGTGAGAAGAAGGTATAGTGTATGGGCTTGGGAGGAATACAAGCAGGTAAGAAATGAATATGTAAGGGTGCAGAGAGAGGGAAAAAAAAAAACGAAATACGAAAAAAATATTGTAACCAAATGTAAAAAAGAGCTTAAACTATTTTATAGGTTTGTAAATGGTAAAATGAAAGGACAGTATAATATGACTGAGGGATGGAGATGATACAAAGGAGAAGAACTGTGAGAAATAATGAACAACAAGCTGCAGTCTATGTGTTGGAAGAGGAATTTAGGGAACCTGAAATGGAACCCTGGATGAAGGGAATGGCAGAAATTGCAACTGACATGAATGTGTTGCTACAACTGATGAGGGACTTCGATGCTTCGATGTGAGAGCAATGGGACCAGATGGTGTGGCTGGATGGATCCTTAAGGAATGTACTGACCAGTTAGTGTGGCCTGTTTATGTCATCATCAAGAGCTGGACAGTTACCTAAAGACTGGAAAAGAGCAACCTGAAGAGAGGAAATAGGGAAGATCCACTAAATTACAGACCTGTATCACTTACTAGTGTTGTTTGTAAAATCTGTGAGAAAATTATTAGAAAAACAAGGATAAAGTTTTTAGAAGAAAATGAAGTGATAACACCACGACAGTCTGGATTAAGTTTCTATAATAGGGTAACAAATGTCACACAAGAGAAAGAGCGATGGGCAGATTGTGTCTAGCTTGATCTCAAGAAAGCATTTGACAGGGTGCCTTATAAGAGACTTCTGTGGAAGTTGAAGACCTTTGGAGGGGTGCATGGGAAATTATGGGAAACTACTTAAGTGCTTGGGAGATTATCTGATAGGAAGGCAGATGAGAACAGTTATAAGAGACAACATTTCACAATGGAGAAATGTGTCTAGTGGAGTACCCCCAAGGCTCTGTCTTAGCCCCAGTAATGTTTCTGATATACAAATAAATGATCTACCAGAAGGTTTGAACAGTTATATGAGTATGTTCGAAGATGAAACATATTAAATGTACTGATAGTTGTAAAAAACTGCAGGAGGACATGGACAAACTCACAGATGGAGCCAGACTTGGAAAATGGATTTTAATGCCAAGAAGTGTTATGTATTAAAAATGAGAATGAGTGAAAAAAGACTGTACTGGACATATAAAATGGCCAATGAGATAATCAGTAAAGAAAAGATGAGAAGGACTTGGGGGTGATTATTCAGGATGACTTGTCACCAGAAAAGCATATAAACAGAATCATTGGACTAGAGTATGAGGCTGTGGTGTGGTCACCTGATTTGAAGAAGCATATTGATAAACTGGTGAGGGTTCAATGGATGGCAATAAGGATGATACCATGCTCAAGGGAACTGACCTATGAGGAGAGATTGGAAAAAATGAAGTTACCAACATTGCGTGAGAGAAGGGAAAGAAGTGACTTGATCATGATGTTTGGAAATGTAAGGGAATTGGAAAGGGTGGATAGAAAGGATCTTTTTGCTTTGGATGGTGGAAGAACAAGAGGTCATGACTTCAAGTTGAGGAAAAGTAAGATGTCTTAATGATCTAAAAAGGTTCAGTTTCCCGAACAGAAGCATAAGTATTTGGAATGACTTTACAAAAAAAGGTGGTGCAAGCAAAAAACAGTCAGGTGTTTAAAATCAGACTAGATAATTGTAGATTTGGAGACGGGACAACACGAGCGTAGCTCAATTCCTGTACACTACAAATACAGTAGGTAAATACAAGGCGCATACAAAAATCCCTCAGCAAGGAGGGAGAGTTCTCTCAAATCAGGGGAGGCAACAGCTCTGCACCTCCAACACTTAACATGTTCTCCAAATAACTAAACTCTTTCACACATCTGAAGAAACTCACCAGCAAGATCAGTTCTTTCACACCTGACATACACCACACACAAGAAATTAGCATTATCTCACAACTGACCTCTAAATCCACTACATCTCTTATGCACCCATTTATCAAAAAAATGCACAAGATGGAGTTACTTCCTACCCCCAGCGCCTTCCATAAAGAGAGTTCCGACAACTGTGTTCCAGCCCACCCAGGTTGTGACCCACAGGTGCCATGCTGCTTCACAGTGGTGCTGACAGATTTAATGTCCAGTATGCTTTTTGCTTCTAACGGTGATTAACTGGATTTCTTCATTAAATATGTCTTCTTGCGTTGCCTAGAAATGCTCTACCCGACCTGGATGAGGGAAGATGATGCACAGATTTCCCAGAAATCCTCAGAGAAAGGAATGGGAAGAAAAAGTCCAGTCGGGAAACTTGACAGCAAATGTCATTTATGTTCAGTAAGTTTAAATACAGTATTTATGAAAGTTATTACTTATAATACTAACATCTGATGCCTGAAACACTTCTTTATCATACATATTAAATATCTTGATATCCCATTCAGTGCCACAACTGCAGACTCACCACTGTGGAATGAGATTTGACTGGTAAACTAAAAGATTCAATAACAGCTGCCTTATATTCTGCTATAATTAACATTATTTGTGTTTTCGAAACTGTCAAGAACTTGCCTGCAATTCCTATGTTTTCCCAGTAATGATAATCAAAAATCGCACAAATGTGGCATTCCACAGTTGACTTGCAAAAATCTTAATGTTTTTTTCTTTTTAAATACGATGAAAGACTGAATATCGTATTCCACTGCTTTTGGGAGATTAATATGAGTTACTCTGTAAGTAATGGTACCAAAAAAAAGAAAGAAAGAAAAAATCTGAAACGCATGTAGTAAAAACGTCCCACAGCACCGCGACACAGGCCATCATCCGTGTCGGGAGTGGGGCAGGACAGGGCATTGTACGTCCCTCTGCTGCTGTCCCCTGTAGGACCATGACACAGGCCATCGTCTGTGTCGGGCATGAGGCTGAGCAGGCCATCATCCGCTCCTTCCCTACAGGTGACCACCTTTCCCCTTCAGAAGGCAGGGTAGAGCGAGCCCAGACTTGTGTTTTCCCTGCAGTCCGACAGGGCAGAGGAACCGCCGTGCAGGCCATAGTCCACATGGGGAAGGCTGAGCAGGCCATTGTCTGCTCCTCACCCTCTGCTCCTAGGGCATCTCCAGTTGGGGAAGTCCCTTGCCTGGCCCACCCTGTTTCCTGCGGCCAGGCAGGACATACTCCCTCTCCTACAGGAGGTGAGTCCAGGGGAGACCCCTTGCTAGAGGAGCACTGGCAAGGCCCTATCCAGGGCCTTGGCTCTCTCCAGCTCGCACCTCCAGTGCAGCCTTCGAGATGAAGGTCTCACCAGAAGGGTCGCCACCAGTGAGTCCGGCCAGTGACGCCTCCAGCCCGAGGTTGCCGTGAGGTGACACTGTTGGCGACTCCTCCCTCCAGCAGTTGCTGCAGTCCTGTCCCGATGGTGACCCCAGGTTCCAGCGAGTCTGACCCCCAGACTGTTCATGCTATTACTGACGGATCTGTCCTTGCGAATGGCCAGGCGGGAGGCTACATGCCTTACCTTTACTAAATTTGCTTCTCCCATTTCCACCAACCACTGTCTCCCCAGCTGAGACAGCAGTACCCAGTGTGAAGTCTGCTCTTATATCTGGCCTTAACTGCCTCCCCTCGCCCTTTTTACAACCTTCACCCCTCCTCTCCTCTACTTACGACTTTATAAGGCTCAGACTCTCGATCTCAAACTCTCTCATACCAGGATCACAGCACAACTCGGTCATACCCCACACAGGCGGTGGCTCAATCGGTAGAGAGTTGGCCTGCAGTCCTTATGGACCCAGGTTCAAATCCCTGCTGGGGCAAGGAACAGTTTAAGGATTTGAATTTCATTAAATCAGGCTTTACTGATCTACAAGAAGACCTGCCGACATGTCGTTAAAAATATCCCTACTAAGACGAATACACCAGTCCTGTATGAGACAGCCCTAGCATTTAATCAATAAGGACGGTGGGTGTTAGTGCCGAAGTGGTGATATGTAGAGGTGTATGGTATGTAGGACGATTGCTGGGCCTTGATTGCAGGCTGTGAAGCCTATGCCCAGACACACACAAACACACACACAAAAGGGCAGATCGTCTGGCCCAAGCTGCCTGCAATCTCTTCCTCCCTGCCAATGTCCTCCCTGTGTCCAAGCCGACTGTCCATATCGTCTGGCCCAAGCTCCCTGCAGTCTCTTCCTCCCTGCCAATCTCTCTTGCCTGTGTCCAAGGCGACTGTCCATATATATACAAGGTGAATTCTAGAAGTTTTTAGACTTTTTTAGGAGATATATATTTTAAAAAAAGCAAAAAACTCTAATCTCCTTCAAAATAGGGCCTTTCAACTTCAATGCACCTGTAGCGATCCAGCCACTTCTTGAAGGCCCCCTCATAGTCCTCCAAAGTGAAGGTGTCTAGGACCCTTGTCACAGCCTCCTTCATCTCCTCAACATCTTCAAAACGACTGCCCCTGAGGTTCTCCTTCAGATTGGGGAATAACCAGAAGTCGCAGGGGGCAAGGTCTGGACTGCAGGGAGGGTGAGGGACAGTCTTGACGCCCATCTCTGTCAAGTAGTTGGTCACCAGGATGGAATTATGGACTGGTGCATTGTCTTCGTGCAGGTGCCAACAACCTGTTCCTAAGAAATCTCTTCCTGAAGAATTCTGTGTACAGTTGCCACAACAACTCCAAACTGTGTACTTATTGTCTGAACAGATACACAACAGTCCTCGTCCAGAAAATTACGAATTTTCTCAACCAACTCTGGTATTCTGACGTCCCTCTCCCTCCTGCACCTCTCATCGTCTCTCACCTCTCTGCCATCATGGAATCTCTTGTGTCAACGAAAAAACAGATGCTCTGCTCATACAAGTTAATCCACAAGCAGTCTGGATCATTTCATAAGTTTCTGTAGGGTTTTTTGCCCAGTTTAACACAAAACTTTATTGCGTAGTGAGCTTCCAAATGCATTCTGCGAACTAGTCAGCTGTGACAAGCGGTGTATGGCAGGGTGTGTTTAAAGTGCTGTAACAGCCGTCTTCTTCAACCGGGAAAAACAAAATTTGGCATGGTAGCTTATTACATGTATAGTAATGATATATTAAAGCGACAATCTAGGACAATTAGAAGTGCCTCTCCCAAAAGAGTCGGGGTCACGGTGGCTCAGAGGTAGAGCATCGAGCTCGGGATCGGGGGGTCGCGAGTTCGAGCCGCGCCCGGGACTGCCGTGCCGGGAGGAGTAGCACCCTCCTGTTACCTAGCGGGGCTATATGATCTCATTGTAAGGTGATTCTTTTAATCCCAAAAGAGTCTCAGAACAGAGTGCACCTTGTAAGTATGCATATATATATATATATATATGTCGTGCCGCTACCCAGGTGTCGTTACGGTATTTCTCGGGAATATATTCTCCCGTATTTAATAATGAATGGTAACGTGGTCTAAATCTGCCTCGACACTGGCAACGCGCGACATGGGGGACTTCACTAACATGCCACTACACACATGTACTTAGAACTGGGAACTGGAAAAAGTGAAAAAGTAATATGGCTTTTCTAGGCTTTAATTACAAAACAGTATTTACAAAAATCTACAAATAACTCTGAGGTAATTCCCACCTCATTTCACTTCACGTGTAAATGTGCCAAAAAAACGCACATACACGTCTACTCTTAAGTCACTTGACTACTAACACTATTTTAATAAAGCAAAGCCAGTCTTGCAAAAATCACTAGTGCTGTTATATATATATAGCACTCTTTACTCATTCATATATATGAAATCACTGTTACATCAGTATAAGAAAAACACACTTAAACATTTAAAATCTTAACTCCTTCCGTTTCAAACTAGGAGTCCTTACTAGTTCCTAACTCCTTCCGTTTTCTAACTAGGAGTCCTTACTAGTTCTTAACTCCTTCCGTTTTCTAACTAGGAGTCCTTACTAGTTCTTAACTCCTTCCGTTTTCTAACTAGGAGTCCTTACTAGTTCCCAGACGACAGACAAATAAATAGCACTGCTAGTCGGTTGTACCCGCGGTCACAAAGCATGTACTTTCACTTACTACCAGTAGTGCTCTCATTGCTGACTCCCTGGAACTTTACGTTGGCTATACAGCGACGTCTCTGCACCAAGCACGCCGGGCTGCCTCCGTTCACAAGGACTTTCCTCCAGGCTCTAGTCTGAACTGAACTCTCTGGCCCTGTCTGGCCTCAGAAAGTTGCCGATATTCGCTAGCGGGTCATGTGGGGTGTGGTGGGTGATGACTTCACCCACTCACCCAACGCCGTCACCCACATCTCATCCGCTTCATCCACCGTAGAGGGCCTATCAGACTCGCTGCGTCAGCTCAGTTCTCACACCGCAATATCCCGTAGTCAGCTTACGCTCTCACGGTCTGAACTGCCCAGCCAGCAGTCTGGTGTATAAACAAATTGACCAACACCACCCGCACTACCCCTCTCTCTCTCTCTCTCCTCCTTCCTCCAGTTATCTCTTCCTCTCAACCTCTCTTCCTTATTCCATCTCCCTATTGCCCACAGCTGTACACAGAATCCATCGAATCTCTACTCTTTCTCCCCTGTCCGCGTTTCATCCTAAACTCACGTCCGGCAGGCGGTGTCACTTGCACACCTGTCACAGCTGTGTGTCTTACATCTGCCCGAGGGGATGCATGTCGGCTTCCCGACATTTCTCCCCCCAAAGATGAAGTCACACGTCCTCGTCGTGAGTTGGGTATGGCGGGGTTCTGTGCACGTCGACGTCTGAGTATGGACTCTAGTCTGCAACATGTACACCCACAG
Organism: Birgus latro; assembly: GCA_018397915.1. Lineage (NCBI taxonomy): Eukaryota > Metazoa > Arthropoda > Malacostraca > Decapoda > Coenobitidae > Birgus > Birgus latro. Next base: position 7,364 of record JAGKTI010025654.1, read on the forward strand.
CCAGTAATGTAACACTTATAAAGGATATATGCGGACAGGAGAACCAGAAAAAGAGCTATTCCAGCATGGACATAGTACCTGAAAAGGATGGAAGAACCGAAGGGTTTGAGAGGTTCAATCAATTGCAACTGACTTTGATATTTAAGGAGGTCATCCAGAAACAGAGGAGTAATGTTAAGGTGAGGTCCTAAAGTGGGTAAGTCCTTTATAGCTGTAAGTTCAGCATGGGTGAGTAAGGTACTGATGTTTGGGAGATGGGGGTAAACAGTGAGCTTAGTTTCTATAGCAAGAGTTGCATAGGCAGGAAGAGTTAGAGTCTCACTGTGGGCACTACAACCATCTCCCAAGACCAATTTCCCTACTCCCTTAACAACTTGCACTGTCTTCCGTATGGGGTTCACAGCACACTTCAACGTGAAATACAAAGACTGGGCTGTGGAATAGCACCAGTAATTTCTCAGCTTCACAAAAACTGGACTAAATGAAGTTAGGATCTCTTTTCTACAGAGCCTAGTGGCATTGTCTTTGTTAAGAAAAGAATCACTCTCACAAGATGGGGTTGCTACATGATAGACGGATCCCAAAGGTTCACAGATCACCAAGTCCTGGTGATTCCTGCAACTGGTGAAATCTTGAAACAGCACATAATGAAGGCGGTCTTCTGTGAGAGCAAGGAAGTTATACTGGTGGAGTACTCTCACGTAAACCTCCGCGGCAGGCACACTGTAAGGAAGTGAGGTGATCCTAAAGATGTCAAATACATCAGAAGGGTCACCCAACACAGGTATTAGTAAGTAAAAGCACACAGCTGACATGTAACCTCGAGGTACAACTTTGATGATGTCACGGTACAGTGCTAGATATTCTGGCCTCGCTGGGAAAAGTAAACCTGGCTCCTTGAGTGATATATTCCCCAATAACTCCAACAAAATTCCGTTAGGGACTATATCTAGACTCAGCCTAGCCTGGAGCATCTCTTGGATACCCAACTTAATTCTAAAATGATCAGCTATGATGTCAGACAGGGCGAGTTGGAGGTTGAACAAAGCCTCATACATCTTCACTTCATTCTCCAACTCCAAGGTCTTCAATGAATACAGCCTTATTACACTGTAAGAAATATTGGCTGCCCTCTGTATCTTCAACAGTGCCGCCTGCATATGCGACACGTCGCGGATTGTTGCATTCAACACCTTGGAATGAACATTTAATACTGCCCTCTCCTTTTCTGACATCGTCTCAAGGCTCCCTAATCTAGCATGGATGTCATCAACCTGTTGCTGAGTAGCTGTTCCAAACAAAACATTGGCAAACTGCCCCAATATGTCAATCGCACCCCGTTTGGAGCGACGATTCCATGGATGATCTGACATGAGATAGTCCATATAATTGCTTAAATCCTGATAGCGAGTATCAAATTCAGCTTGAAATGCATGCACAGTAGTCAGTAATGAAACAACTAGAGCGCTGCCATTATCCATGTGGCGTATATTCCACAATATGGCATCACTCAAGTCGCGAGCAACATGCAAAGGTTGGAACAGCTCCTCCTTATCAAGTACAATTGGAACTACATAGTTATTGCCTGTAATCATCAAACGACCCGCAGGTGAAAACACCAATCCCAAGTTGTTAGGTGTCTCCTCTCGTGGTCCTATCGATTCCGATTGGGATGGACGCACCCAAACCCAAGCAATCATCTGCAAGAGATTTGTAAAACTATAACCACAAGTTCTCCTGACTATCATTTATTCGCTTAGTAAAAACTACACGTGTCCTGTGTTGTCCTCAGTCACTTCAGTCTGTGTCTCTGTCACACCAGGTGCCTCTGCTTGTGCAGTCTGATACTCAATAGGTCTATCCATACACAACGGGTAGTCCGGGACACTAGAATGTGACCGCAGACTGTATTTACAAGGTGGTGGGAGGTGAGGTGTATGGTGTGAAGCTGACCTTGACACTCGGCGGTGGATTGCCACGAACTCACACTCGCCGAGTTGCCAGTTACACCATTACCTGTAGCCTGACTTACTTGTGCAGGAGGCAAACTAAAGTCAATTACAGGCCCTGGGATACTTTCTTCCTCATTCTCCTCACTTGCACCTTCCCCTTCATCCCCAGTCTCTCCACCTTCATGAATAGGATAAGCCATTCTCGCATTACGATTTTGTTTCTTCGTAACACACTCCTCCTTGACCACCTTCACCCTGTCAGTGTGTAAAGTGGTTACTTTCCCTCCTTGTATAGGACGAACCTTGATAACTACATCATTTACCCGATCAACTACACGATAGGGTCCTGAAAACAAAGGTTGCAATTTCCTTGCCACTCCCCTGGCAGGAACAGTTTTCACGTAGACACGGTCCCCTACCATAAGTGGTTTCATTGCACATCGCTTTGCCCTTCTGTTCTCGTTCTCTGTGCTCGCACGATCGAGAAAGTCCTGGCATCTTTCGAAAACCCTTGTTGCCATGGCGGCGAACAAATTAGGTATATCCTCAAGGTTGTATTTCAAAGATGGGTCCTGCACTACATGATAAGGCACCTGTGGGTCCCTGAGAAACAGCAAGAAGTAAGGAGAATCACGGATAGTCCGATTATATCCAGAGTTATAAGCCATCATCGCAACTGGTACCATTCTATGCCAGTGATTAGCATTCTGATCCACCATAGTTCGTATTATCTGCATAACGGTGCCATTTGCCCTCTCCACCAATCCATTAGAGGATGGGTGATAAGGAGTAATGTTCACATGTTTCATATGCAACAACCGTGCCAATTCCTGAAACACCTTGTTAACAAATTCAGTTCCCCGATCCGTGACTAATTGTTGTGGAGTTCCGTAAATACAAATGACTCGCTCCACAAACACTCTAGCCACCTCTTCGGCAGACTTAGACTTTAATGGTTCCGCGACGAGAAATCGAGTCATCGCATCAATGAAAGTCAAGACATAATAATGCCCTTCCTCTGATCTATTTAGTGGACCAATCAAATCCATGTGACACCTGACCCATGGGGCAGTGACATCGGGGAAACGCAGAAGCGGGCCTAGGACGTCCCCCGAACGCTTAACGTATACACTGGGTACATCGTTTGCAAAATTCCCCGACATCTCTCTCCATCTGAGGCCAGTATGCAAACCTTCTCGCGCGAGTTAAAGTAACCTTGGTTCCACCATGACCAGATAACGGTAAGCAATGGGCAAGTCTAAGTGCAGACTGAACGCTATCTTCTGGGACTACTATTTGGAATACTTCCCCTATGCCAAATGACCGACTCTCCTTCTTATAGAGCAAACCGTCTGGCAACAAATGAAAGCAGTCTAACTTTGCTGGCAATTTTGGTACTTCCGTAGTCTCATTCCGCAAATAACTCTTTAATCTACCCCAAACTGGGTGTGAATCTTGCTGTCGCCTTATCTCAGTGACATCCCAATCTATTGTGTCTATTTCCACAGTGCCTGAACTCACAAGTAGTGCAACTTCATCTTCATCACTAGACTGAGTCGTTCTCAACCGGGATAGAGCATCGGCTACGACATTTTGTTGTCCTGGTAAATATTCAACCTTGATGTCGTATTCGGCTACCTGGATTTGCCATCTTGCAATCCTCCCTGAGGCCGCATTTACGTTAAACAACCAAGTAAGAGGTCCTTTTCCCACGAGTAAGTTTCGTGAGTGGTGCCGCTATCTGGGAGAAATTTTCCACAAACCGGCGATAATAATTCACTAATCCCAGGAAACTCTGGAGTTCCTTCAAAGTACTAGGAACCGCAATACCTTGGATTGCACCGATTTTCTCTGGCTGAGGGCGTAATCCCTCAGTGGTGATGACATGACCTAAGAAGGATACCTCCTGTTTAAAGAAACTACACTTGGGCAACTTAATAGTTAACTTTGCCCCTTCAAGACGTCCCAAGACCTCATCTAGGTTATGTACATAAGCATCAAACGTCTTCCCATAAATGATAATGTCATCCAGAAAAGTATGGGTTATCTTCCCCGTGAGACCAACCATGACTTCATTAATTATACGCTGGAAAGAAGCTGGCGCATCTTTTAATCCAAAAGGAAGGTTACAGTATTCCCAGTGCCCTTCAGGTGATGAAAAGGCTGTAAGAGGCCTAGACTTCTCATCCAAAGATATCTGGTGGTAACCCTGCTTCAGGTCTAAATTACTGAAGTACTTATTCTCACCTAACTGTGAAAGAATATGCTCAATGTTGGGCAAAGGGTAAGGGTCTGTAACTATCTGCTTATTTAAATGTCTAAAATCTAAACAGATCCGCAAACCACCATCCTTCTTAACTACAGGTACCAGTGGCGAAGAATAAGGTGAACGAGAAGGCCTGATAATCCCCTGTCTACGTAAATCCTCAAGTTGCCTACGTACTTGATCATGCCACTTTGCCGGTATGCGGTATGGCCTACGGTTTACTACCGGTCCATCCGCACATACGTGATGATAGAAGTAGGGTGAGGTCGTAAGCGGGTCCTCGGGAAGTGCAAACACACTTGGGTGTTTCCTTATTAGCCCTTTTAATGCTTCATTTTCTCGGCTTGAAGGAATGGTCATCTGATCTACTTCCGTGTGCAGTTTCCGGAATCTATCCTCACTCATTACACTAGTGATCTGATCTCCCTCTGGACTCACTTCCTCCTCCCCCCACCTGACTTCCTCGTAAGGGGATACAGTGCCTACCTTAAATTCTCCATCTATAATTATCCGGTCAGGGGTTAAATTCGCATACGCAACAGTAAAACATGTTCCTTCCCCTGTTCCTTCATTATCCACTGGACTTACAATACCAGGCCATAACACCGCCGCAATCAAACTACCAGTGTTTGGTGTAAACATTCCTACCTCCCACTCACTTAACGCTGTCTTTAACGTTATTGCTCCATATGTATAAGGTTCCAGAATGTCTGTTCCATTCGTGACACACTGACTTGTCACAAAATCCACTTCCTCATTTTCCTCGGATGAAAGAACTATCTCAGTTATCACAAAGGAAGAATTGAACTCTACACGAGAAACACTCCCTCCCTCGGTCACCAAATCAAGTTCCTCCTCCCCGACTTTTATACATAGCGGGTTGGCGGTGATACTTAGGCTGTGTGCGAATATGAAATCAACTCCCAAAATTATAGAAACGGCTGAGGGTAAGTCCCTCACTACCACAAATTCCTGATCATATTTCCTGCCACCTAATTCTACCTGGAAATTCACCAATCCCAATATGTCCATTGCATCACTGCTAGCGGACACCAACCCACCGCCTCGATAAGGTCGGAGATCAGTATCAGGCCCTGACGCAATTTCATAGGTCTGTTGGCTGATCAAAGATTTACAAGCCCCTGTATCCAGGAGTATCTCACAATGTAAACTTCCACACACGCCTCTAACCACCGCCAGCTTCGCTACTTCATCAGTCGTCATGACAACGACTAAGTTCCCCAACCCGATTCGTCCTTCGCTACCTCTACTGGGTTACTGTACCTGCCCTGTGGAACATGTGCAACATACTGCTTTGGGAACATGTCCAGAAAATTATTCACAATGATGAGATTCACTGATTCCCGGAAAGTATGATTCAACGTCACAATCCTATCTCCCAGGCTCTGTAACCTGTAAAAATAGTGAAGTGGGATTTCCCCGGGGTTCCGCTTCACCGTAAGTAACTCCCGGTGCAACGTTTCTAGACTTTCTTCAGTGTAATATTGGTCCTTCACGCGATCTTTAAAACTATCCCACTCATCATTAGAGTCCCGGATTAAAATCTCCATAATCTCTTGTGCAGGACCAAGTGAAAACGTCCTAGCTACCTCCATTCTCCCTTTTGTAGTCCACTTCGAGGCATCACTTGTCCTCATCTCTATATCACCTAACCAGATCATAACATCTGGCTCCAGTCTCTTTCCTGGATATTCCGGTGAGGAGCGAAACTTTGAACTACAAAAATATTTCATGGCCCCCAATTTTTGTATGGGATTCTTACTATTATCTGAGATCGCCTGAGATAGCTGCTGGGATAACTGAGCTATTTCTGCTCCAGTAGTACTCGAAGGGTGAGGGTTAACAGGTGTTGAAGTCATTTCGTCCATTTCGTCAGAGTCTTCTGTGTCAGAGTCGTCAGAAACAGAGTCAGAACCTACATGAACAGAGTCAGAATCGTCTGAATCAAGTAATTCCTCAACTGGGTTTAGATCGTCCTCCCAATCAAAATCACTCATTTACAGAACAAATTAAAAAAGAAGAATAATATTCACTATTCACTATTTCTTCCTTCCAGTTCCCTTAAGTTATTTCCTTTAATTACTCAAAGTTGGGAATAACCCCAAACCACTGCTACAAAAATGTTGCAGCTCTGTGAGTGATCCCAAACTGCTGCTACTCAAATGTTGCAGCACTGTGGCACGGTCATCCCAAACCGCTGCCACCAATATGTCGTGCCGCTACCCAGGTGTCGTTACAGTATTTCTCGGGAATATATTCTCCCGTATTTAATAATGAATGGTAAC
>JAGKTI010025656.1:0-13886 GCA_018397915.1 Birgus latro
TTTTTTTTTTCTTTTAAAGAAACAACAAGGCAAGGGTCAAGGTCAAGTGGCACGATCAACGTGTACTGATTTTCTTCGATGTAAACTAAACTTTGTGGAAGGGTTCACGTAAAACAAGGATAAAGAGAACCGATTTTGAGGATCAGTCAAAGTCCAAGATCGCACCGAAAGATAAAATCAATCAAGGAAAAAAAAAAAAAAAAAAAATGATCTGATTTAATCCCAAGCTTGTGGAATGGTTACGGGTTATGATCAAATGAAGTAAGTCGACTTGAAGAGTAATCTACATAAGGCAAGGTCATAGCACAAAAAATATTCGGCCCGTACACCAGTTGGTGGGCGCGGGTGTTGCACTCCGAGTGCTCCTTCTTGCTTATTACTATATATTTCTAATTACATTTTCAACACTACAAGTAACAGTAATATAACTGAATTTCAATGATGCATAGTTGATGGACTGTGTTTATTACTTGACTGGGATTAGCTTCGTGTAGTACTTGGCAGACTGCATAGACATACAACACATATCTTTCCTGTAATTCTTGACATAAGCGAGCTCATCAATAACAGGATTAATTACAAAGTAAAGGTGCAAATGCCAGTGTCATATGCCGCCAGGGTATAACTGGGAAAATAAGATAAGTGTATCTTAATGTTTCTCATCACGGCTTTAACACCTCACAACACCTTCCACCCAAACACCTGCACTTTAAAACTGAGGCCGACGAGAGAGTTACAGTTTCCTGAGGCGCAGGCCTTAACTTAAACTGATGTGCCACGGCAATATTCTGTGTGTGGATCTGGTCCTTTCCACGCCATCAGTCTGGTGGAGAGGGTGGCACAGGAGGAACACCAGCCAGGAATTTAATCACGTGTAAGAATAAAGTGTGAGTCGTGTGAGAAGTCTGTGTATCCTGTACTTGATGCCTACATTCCTCAGCAGCAGCTGACTCATCAATATTTCGTTCTGCAGGGCGTGAGAGGGATGTTGCTCACTGCCTCCGTTGTAACGATCTGTGACGTGTATCAGGCCTGTGTTACTGCTAAATGGTTGTACGGCCTTCATATCCCAGGTCTTTCAACTACAAATTGCTCCACAGTCTTTGTAAAACGAGGAGACAAAAGGAGTCATGATCAACCAGGAATTTAATAATGCATAAATATGAGGCATGTGGGAAGGGTGGCTGGAAGGAAGAGGGGATGAAGAGCTAGAACAAGCTTATGAGATGGGACGGTTGGAAAAAGGAGAGGCAAGGTTGAAAAAGTGTGTGTGTGTGTGTGTGTGTGTGTGTGTGTGTGTGTGTGTGAGTGAGAGAGAGAGAGAGAGAGAGAGAGAGAGAGAGAGAGAGAGTTTTTTTTTTAGGGAGAGATAGAGAGAGAGAAACTGGAGGAGAATTACGAGTTAGATGGAAGACAAAGGAACTAATCTGCTTTGCTTGCAGTGCCTGGTAGTATTAACAGCAGGCCAATCAGCACCACACCTGCTGCAGCGTTCGCTCCGCTGGCCTTTGACGATTCCATTTTTGTTATAGTTTTCTGGTGTGTAAACCTAATTTCTTTCGGTGTTGTTGGAATGTGGTGGAATGATTTCTTTGTGGTTGGCTAACACGCGTTAAATTGTGGCGAGCTGTCACGGCGCTTTACTACTGAGTTGACTTGGCGTTGATTGCTGTGAGCTGACATGATGTTATACTGTTGCTTGCTGACACTGTTTATATTGTTGTGAACTGAAGTTTTCATGGTGGTGGACTTAACAGTGTTATATTGTGGTCAACTGACAATATTACTATGATGGACTAACCGCATAGTATAATGTACCGTAATGTTTCTATGTTTCATCCACGTCTAGCTTTCAATTCAGTTCCTACGAGAGGGAAGACTCTCCGAAGTAATATTACGTCGTCTGGCAGTGGCAGGAATAAAACTTATAAAATGTCGTCGTGTTAAATGGCCCATTGTGAATTTTCTAACCTCCATGCAACAGATCAGTCTCTCCAGGACAAATAAAGCAGTTTCCATTACCAAGAACACAAAACAAAAAACTCCATCGCACTGGGGAGATTTATAAAGAGCTTTTCTGTCCACTTCACAACAGTTTAATAGTTTCCGCTAACAAGAACATGCATATCGCGTTATTGCAGTGAAGTGCTTGCTGGAGAATCTTTTTTATATCCTTTCTATCCTGACCAAAATTATTTAGAGATAGCAAGAATAGCATTATACGTCATCGTAGTGAATGGCTTAGCGTGTTGTGATTCACCATGCATCTACTCTTTTTGGTCAACGATTTGTTGGTGTCAATCTATTAACTATAACACGCAAACCCCTTGGCCCATCTACGGCTGTGATGAAAATTGTTTCGATTTTTTTACTGTATTTTAATATATGAGACATATAGAAGGATAGATAGGTGGATAGGTAGATAGACTGATAGATAGAAAGATAAACAGGTAGACAGACAGATAGACAGATAAACAGGTAGACAGACAGATATACAGATAGACAGACAGAGAAAGAGGGAACATTCCTTTTTGTTAAGAATGTTCATGAAGAGTTTCGCATATTTTCTTGCTGCTTTATTTTTCTTGTATCCATAGCCTGAAATATTTCCAAAAATAAGTGGTTGTTTTGTAAAATCCTTTAGGTTAGATATTTCGCGGATGCACACACACACACACACGCACACACACACACACACACACACACACACACACACAACTGCCAAGATGATGACACAATTGTAAACCCTCATTACTCTCTTGAGCTGGTACACCTCATGCTTGCATGCGTAGGCCTTGGTCACCTAATGGTAGCTCTCCATGCTGCTCGGTCTCTGGCAGCTTCCCTGTTTAGTTCCTTTTCCCTGAGGTCACACTCATAACCTCATCCCAGGATTTTTTTGGTCTACCTCTTGCTACCCTGCCCATAACATTGACACTTCTCACTTTCTGCAACCAATTATCGTCCCCCATCCTCTCCACCCACCCAAACCATCTCAATCTACCCCTCCTCATCACAACACCAATACACTCTAGTCCCATCTTACCTCTCAACTCTTCCATCGTAAACCTAGCCTCCCCCCCCCCAAGCCTCGTATTCAGGGACGCATTGCACATCCACCTAATCATTGCCATTTCTGTACGTGTGAGCCTGCGAATATCCTCTTCCTCTATTGCCCAGGTTTCACTACCATACAGCATTTCACTCCCAACACATGCGACATACAAAGATCCCTGAACTCGGAGGGAGAGCCTTCTCAGTGTCAGGAGAAGCAACAGCTCCCTGAACTTCTTCCAACCACTCCTCACTCTAGCCACAAAGCCCCACATCCGAGTACTGAAAATTTTCGAAAGGTAATGATATTTGCATTTACATGATGGAGTGAGTCATAAATCAAGGTCCATACGGTCATGTACGAGTATGTCAAGTGCAGTAAACGGTCGTCATGGTGAACTTGTATTTTCTTTGTAACGCACGTGTCCAAACTCCCTCGGTTCATTTCAAGCAGCTACATCTATAGTGATCATCTCTATTCCACTGTACCACATGGAATGTCAAAGCACGTTTTGCATCCGTTACTGCATTCAAGAATAATATCCAAAAATTAGTTTGAAATGAAGAAACATCACAAATATAGTCTACTTGAGCAGAAGGAAACTACATCAGAAATGAACACCCAAGATCAAAAGAACTGAACCAGCAGATAAACAGGTAAAATAAAAAAGAAAAGGAGTATAATGAGAACCATTCTTCAGAGGAAAGGGAGGATCTGTCTTGCCCAGGAAGGAGGAGATATGAGAAAAGATTCAGCGTCGGAAATGGAGGGAGGAAGATAAAAACTGCCACAAGAAGGAAGTTATCATGGCGTGAGTGAGAAGGGAAGAGGCAGAGAGTGAGGGCAAAGCAATCATATGAGCTGCGAGTTATCAGTTGCCAGCAGCTCACCAGAAGCGATCTCATACTTCACACCAGCACCAGATATGAAGGGGAGCATAGCCTACGTCCTGTACTACCATATGTCATTTTTGTTCGGCCGTATTTGAAGTAAGCACCATACATTAAACCAAAGAGTGAGGTGTTGTTATAAACAGAATACACTGTACATTAAACCGAAGAGTGATATGTTGTATTAAATAGAATATATTGTACGATTGGACTAAAGAGAGGCCTGTTGTATTAAAGAGTATACACTATACCTTAAACTGAAACGTGATAGGTTGTTTTAATGAGAATACACCATTTATTAAACTGAAGTGATCTGTTGTATTAAATAGAATACGCCGTACATTAAACTGAAGAGTGATCTGTTGTAGTAAAGAGATTACACTTTACATTAAACTAAAGAGTGAACTTTTGTAATAAAGAGAATACATTATATATTAGACTGAAGAGTTATCATTTGTATCAAAGAGTTTAAAGAAGACTACATTTACCTACGGCGATGCTATGTTGTTCAGTCTGAGAAAAAGATATCAGTATGAAGGAATAAATACTGGAGATAAGAAATGCATTATCCAGCAGAGACTCATTTCCTCTTTCTAGGACTCTGGCTTCTTCTGGCAGCGCCCCTGTATTTTTCCTTCCATTTCCACACAGCGTATGATACATCTTCCTTCATTATTCCTGGTATCGTCTCATTACCCCTCTGCCCTCTCCTTTGTTATCTTATCAGCCTCGCACTTGCCTCTCATCATCACGCCCAACCCGCGTTATTGTATCCATTCTCACACGACCTCTTGTCTTTGTTGTACTTGCTTAATCACCTTCATTTACCTATTTACCCTACCCTCTATTGCCAGAGACTTACAAATGACTTTCTGCCTCACTATATCAGGAATAAAGTGATGGTTATTAGTCATTAGCAGGACACAAAAATACTGTTAGATGCAAAGTGAATCACGACCTACGTAATATTGCTTAACCACTTCACTGTGGGAGAGGGTGGTGGTTAGGAACGTGCACGACATCCCCAGGTGGCTTTACTGCCCCGTCCCTCAGCTCTTTCCCTATCCTGTTTAGGGAGGATGGTGTATTAAGAGAAGGAAGCTTGTCTGTTGTCTGCCGGATTCACATTCAGATGAGTCTGGAGTTGCAACAACAACAACGGAAAATGCTTCATTACTGAGCTGACCATTACTGTCTGAAGGGTACAATAATATTATAGAAAAATCGTATTTGTAGTATAGACGTTATATGGACATAGTTATATGTCAGTTCGATCAGACAGACTCTTCTTGATCTGTACAAAATCATCCCGAGAACACCGTTCTGCAAAAGAACCCCAGAGATACCTGTACCAACATAAGACCTTCAAATCCAGTGTGCCAATTCCATGACAATGAATCACATGAAATCCAGAATTAGATTCCCAAACCCATGAGACAACAACAAAAATCCATTCCACACCAACATTAACAAGCTCAAAACCCAAACTCTTGCGATACCTGTACATGAATACCCTGAAACACACTCCAAAAACAGAGTGACTTAAAAACATCTCAGAACCAGGTTACTTAGCCTATGACACTGCAACATAAAACCCCTTTAAAATGAAGGTCCCAAACGCTTGTGTCGCCCCAGCTCAGTCAGAGAAGTAGTATCCACTGCGATATACTGTACATGGATGACGAGTGTGTCGCGCGGTATATTTAAACTGGCTCTCATGTGCTGCACCCTCACCAGTTGTATTTAAACTGGCTCTCATGTGCTGCACCCTCACCAGTTGTATTTAAACTAGCTCCCATGTGCTGCACCCTCACCAGATGTATTTTAAGTGGCTCTTATGTGCTGCACCCTCACCAGTCGTACTTTAACTGGCTCTCATGTGCTGCACCTTCACAGTTGTATTTTAACTGGCTCTCATGTGCTGCACCCTCACCAGTCGTATTTTAACTGGCCTTCATGTGCTGCACCCTCACCAGTCGTATTTTAACTGGCTTTCATGTGCTGCACCCTCACCAGTTGTATTTTAACTGGCTCTCATGTGCTGCACCCTCACCAGTCGTATTTTAACTGGCTCTCATGTGCTGCACCCTCACCAGTCGTATTTTAACTGGCTCTCATGTGCTGCACCCTCACCAGTCGTATTTAAACTGGCTCTCATGAGCTGCACCCTCACCTGTTTAAACCAGTATTGTATCAGTCACGGAAAAACAACCTTGTGAAGTTGCCATATACTTTGTGTGCTTCGAAAGAGTGTATGTAACTGGACAGTCCACTTCCTGTAGCGGTTCGTAAGTGCTGTGTCACCATTATTCACAAATATTCTCCGAAGTGAGGCGGCGAATATCTCTTGTGATCAGCTCCTACTGCATTCATATACACTTTCAGGAATAGATGAATAGCTCCAAAACTGTTTTTTTTTTTTTCCTGGCAGTGACGGATTTCTGTTTCACTGCTAAGTGGATCTTCATCTAAGCAGGTAGAGGAAGTCACTCATTACAGCACTTCGTATTTTTTCCGATTAAGGTCAGTGTTTGTAAACTATGAATAACAAGCTAAAATAGAGCTGTTATCGAGTCCTTAACAGAGGAAGATCACAGTGCTACTTATATCTATAAGTCGTTGGGTAGTGGCAAGCATCATCCACTCACTTGATGTGGTGCTGCCTACTTCTTCCTTCACTTTGATCATTCTTTTCCTGTATCTGTCCTCCACTCTTCCTATTTCTCCCATCTTTCCTGTCACTTTTTATTACTCTTCTGTCCAGTTCACGTAGCTTTACAATGAGTGATAAGCCTGATGATTTCCTATAAGACAGGAAACCATTTTCAACGCAGAGTGGTAACCATGTGACCAACCCATACGTCTTCCCTACGTGTCAACAAGTGGGTTGGAGGAGAGTTAGTGCTCCTCACCGTAAAACAACTAACCCAAAGACAAACGACCAATCCTTATGGGATTATGGTGTCTGGGTAAAAATAGAAAAAGATAGATGGGTTAAAAAGTGTGAGTGATGAGCAGGTAAGTGACCTTTTAGAAGTGAAAATTAACCTTAAAGATTAATCTCATAAATTGCTATCACCGAAACATAAGGATAAATCCCTTGAACCATTAAGGAAAAATCCAGTAGCCTGCAATAGCTGAGAGGCTACTATAACCCAGTAGATTGTTTGAGTCGTGAGGACACTTGCATCCCGGAGGTAGGTGTAGGCTAGGAGTCCTTGGGGCCTAAAGTTAACTCCGCTTAGAGGCCCTTTTTAATTATGTGCATATATTCACACATGTGTACAGACGTTCATTCATCTATTCATATATACCTACTGACACCTTCCTACACACATACAGTACATTAGCAAGCCGTTACAAATCACAATGTCATAAAACATAAAAGAAACTGTTGCCGTTACATTTTCCTTTAATTTGAGGCAGCTAAAAATATATCGAGCCAATTACAGGGAATTTACTTACGCTGCGTAGTTTTCAGTTATATATTTATTAACCTGCCCAGTCCCGACCGGTTTTTTACCCAGCCTATCCACAGATCCCGACTGATTTTCAACTTTTTTTTTGGGGGGGGGGTCAAACCTCCGCTTTGGTGAGAAACATCGAAAATTCATAGAGAAATCGCCCTCTTGAGGTTAAACATGTTGATACAAATGTCATTTAGCCTTACGTTTTCCTTCTTTTTCAAGGTACCTGGCTGAAGAAAACGAACTTTGGAAGGGTTAACTAATTCAAGCCATTTTAAATTACGAATTTATTTATTTATTTGGAACGAATTTATGTGTAGTACAAGTCTATATTGGTTTTCACCCAATAATATAGGCGATAAAACCATTGTTCACTCACCCCAAACCCCAGTATATGGCACCTTCCTTGACGACATTACCACCTCATAGCTCTGTTTCTACCTCTAGCTTCTTTGTTTCTTTGTCCTCCTCCTCAGGAATCACTTTCACCGTGAATTTCGTCATTGGAGAGACCGTGGGACAACATACCTTTACTGGCCAGGTTACTGCTAACAGGTGAATTGCCCAGTGAGGGAGGAGGGGGGGTTAGGTGGGGCCAGGCAGTATCCCCGCTAGACAGCAGGTAGAGGAAGGTCTCCCACATATGCCTACCAAAAATCACCCACGAATGTTGAAAAATGTGCACACAATGGGCCTTACAATTGAGTAACGTACGATGCACGGCGGTGGGTCTGTCCGCGGAAAAAAGTTGCGACGTGCATCGTATATCGGTGGGCCTCGGCGGGTTAACTGAGGTCCACCCACAAGCTTGTGGCCTGAGGGTTCAGCCTCTAGCCTTCACGTAAGTCCGTCCCTGCTGGGAAGTGTTGTCACAATGGTCTGTACAGAATTGTTAGAGCATTAGGCTATGAATAAGAGTGAGACCATTGAGTTCCTTTTAAACTAGTAACCAACAGATAAATGTGTGGAATGAGCTGTGCGCTGCGGTTGATGTGGCAACACTTCACGGTGGAGTGGCAATACACAAGTTTAGCAGATCTCAGAAGTTCGGAACCCTGTACGAATATTTCATGACATAACACATCATAGGCGTTTTGAAATGACGGGTAGGAAAGTGCTTCCTAGAGTATTTATTGCCTACCTTTAGTAGGGCGAGGCGATATAGTTTTGTCAGTGTGTGTATGTGTGTGCATGTGTGTGTGTGTGTGTTTGGGGGGGAGGTGGTAATTAGGCTCTTTCCCTTTACTGACGTCATCAGCTGCTGACGAGGAGCCTGCAGTTGTCTGGGTAGGGCACCTTCGGGATCACCTGGGAGCTAAACCTCCTCATATTTCCCTGAACCTCGCCGTGGGGAAGGACCTTGGTCCAGCTCTGCTGAGGTACTTTCTTCCAGAAGGAGGGTGCCGGATATCTACAAGGTGCATGTACTGGACTGTACCTGTTGGACAGTCCCACAGAAGCAGCTTCTCACGTTAAGCCGAAGGGTCTGCTCCCCCAGACAGACTGGGGTTAAGGAACAACAACAACAACAACAACTGTGAACATAATATCTTTTCTTATACGAGTATCAGCCTGAAACACTTCCTTGATGCTTACTTTGCTCCTGAAGCCTTACACTCCTCAAAGCTATTTACTTCTTGAGTAGACATAACTCATCCAAAATCAAATACAGCTTCGCCAAATACGCCCTGCACACTGCACAAAGATTCCAAATCCATTTGTTCCCTGTTCAACAACCCAGACTTCATCACCACCAATATTGTGTTTATTTCTTAGGTTGTGTGATTCTCTCACTTTCGTCTTGCATCACCAGTTATACTAGCAACATAAGTCCGTCTCCGTCATGGAACCGGTGGTAGCGCAGCAAACATCACCTGATAAGCCTAATGATGTAACCAGATGCACACAGAGTTTGTTAACCAGGTTGTCCAGAAGCACAAGACCGACATGCACATTCTCCTTCAGCTAAGCTCTTGGCCAGTGGGAGGGGGCGAAGCTTGTGACGTCACTTTTCTAAGCTCCAACCACAATTCTAGCCAACCGATAAGACGTGCCGGTACCCATGTCGTCACATCCCTTGGTTCCTCTCACTCTTTGATCAGAGAATGGGAGGTGATAAAAATCGTGACGTCACTACCCTAAGCTCTGGCCACCGTTTCATCAATGATGCCCGAGTGGTTGGCTCCGTTAAACGCAAAACTATCGTCCCAGTAGGCCAGGGTTTGATCCTGGCGCATGCAGCTGGCGTCACTCAACTCATATACATTGTTAGGTAAATTTGGTATCTATGGTAACACTTTGTACCCAAGGATAATGAATGAATAACCCGCCAGTCAAAGGGTTACGGAGATGAGTACGACAGCAAAGCGCCTCACGGTTTCTGAGTCCTACTTTCCCTCACCCCCCAGTGTTCTCCAAAGACAGCTTATCAATCCTGGCGTCCCCCATCTCACAAACTTCCCCACTCAGCCACTCTCCACCTCCATAACTTTCACCCTTCTGCCCCACTTGGCCTCTCTCAAGTCACCTGCTCTCTCACTCGACGTCTGGTAAGGGACGTTTGACTCCTAAATCAGTTTGAGAGAGAGAGAGAGAGAGTGATGGCACATAAAATATACAAACTGTCTCTTGATGTACTCCACTTCGACACACATACACACACCAACAAGCCCTCATGTGCCAACACGCCCCACTTGCCTCTCCTGTGTTGCTCTGTACATAAAGTTTCATGGAGGCTGCACAGGCTTATCTGAAAATCCACCAGCTTACTTTCAATCCCCAGCCCCGGATGGTCACCAAACACAGAAATGAAGAAAGGCCACGTGTTTTCTGTGCTTTACTGTTGGCATACAGGTTGTACGTATAACCACTATATTCATTTAAGTGTGATCAATAATTACAGTTTAGAAAAAGTAGTACATAGTTTCTGCACGTATACTCAAGAAAACAAAGCAGATATTTTATATGCACATGCATATCCTTAATGTTTGTTTATTTTTCCTTCCATTGTGCATGATAATCTTTTTGTCACACGCCGGCTGTGCTTGCCAGCTTAGAAGGTACGACACACTCCTATATTTTTAAAGTGATACAAATGAGTAAGTGCCACTAAAAAATATATGGGAAAATTATTAAAGAATAAAACGAAAAAGAACACTCAGTTGAATGAGAATGATAACAGGAGAGTTCTGAAAATAATTTTTGAAATTGGTACTGCACAGTGAGACAATGTATGACATCTGGGAATGTAACAATGGTACAAATGAAGAATGTAGTGCAGAGATTAAAAAAGGGGAACGCTTAGTGTTCATTAGGTATATGCAGAAAGGATAATAGGTAGTGGAGAGAATGAACTGAACTTTTTGTGGGAAAGAGAGCAGAAGGTGTGGATGAGTGAATTTTTACCGGTGGAGTGGAAGAAGGTTGTGTTGTATCTTGGTGGATGAGTAAACGTGATCGAAGTATGTGATAAAGCTGTATACATCTGGTAAGATGTTGTAAGAAATGTGTATGGAAGAATAGTAAGGGAGTGGTGAGGGGACGTATGAGAATACCATATGAGTGGCATAAAGAGGGGTTTAAAGAGTGGTGTGAGATGTGTGGATGAAATATATGCAGTAGGTCAGTGAATGGCGACAGCAAGTACAATGGACTGTAAGGCATTTAAAGTGATAGTGCATCTAGATAAAAAGCATTTCAAGGTAAACAGGGAGGGTAAATGCAGTGTGTTTTGGGCATATGACGTTGATGGGAAATTATTGGAAGGTATATAGAGCTTTTATGATGAAGTTACGCATTTTGCTTTACGATCTTTCACACTAAGATTCTTTCACATTCATTCACGATATCATGTCATCAGTTCGGTCTCAGGCCGTGCATATTATCACGAGTGAGCAAGCGAAGCGAGCCAGCGATTTTTACCTACAGAGAAGTTCTGAAATGAGCTGCCCGGCCCGACCCGACTGTCACGCTAAGCAGAAGCTAATATCTTTACTAATATGTGATGTACAGTCCGAATTCTTCCTTCATGTGATACATTCATTCAATAAATTTTGTTAACAACTAAAAACTCGCCCATAAAGGCGTAGGAACTCACTGTAATCTCAAGTTTTCCAAGGGAGTGTTTGGCTCCAATCGATGAAGGCCATATTTACGAAATCAAATTAGAAAAGATTTTCCGTCGTAACGCTGTGTTTTTTGGCATCAACTCTAGTATATTAGAGGGAAATTGTGATAACAAGACTCTCGTTCGCTCGTCACGCGCTCACAAAACGCACTTTACTGGTTAATCTGACATGTATGACAAAACAATAACTGCGTCGTGAAAAATAGTAGAAGCTCAAAGATTTTCAGAAATTGGTTGCCACTGAAAGTTAGAACAAATGGCAGGAGAAAAAGACTCGTAATATTGACCTGAGAAGTGTATTTGAACCAGACAAGACAGCAAAGAAAAGTAACCAGTTCTATGTGCTTCTCTTCCGTGAGTTTCATCATTTTCATCATCAGTCATCGTCGTCATCATCATCATCATCATCATCATCATCATCATCATCATCAACCATGATCATCATTATTAATTATTATAATTATTATTATTATTATTATTATTATTATTATTATTATTATTATCATCATCATTATTATTGTTGTTATCATTATTATTATTTTATTATGATTATTATTATAATTATTATTACATTATCTTCAGACAGTTTGCTGGATACCTCTTGTACTGAAGGGGCTAATCTAGAAAACAGGCGAAATAAATGCCTCTCGCAGAGAAGAAGGAAAATAATGAAGGCACAACTAATGCAAAAAACAATGGATGGATGATTTGAGGAAAGAGAGAAGAAAAAACACATTTATCAAATTAATAAAGATAACGGGCAAATGATACACGATTACAGAAAAAGTACAGAATACTTTTAAAAAAATAATAATAATTTAATAAATAACAATATTTAATAAAAATAATAATAATAACAATAATACAAATGAGAAGGAGGAGGAGGAGGAGGAGGAGGAAGAGGGAGGAGGGTATTGATACTAATAAAAATCATAATGATCATAAGACTAAGAAGACGAATAGGAATGAAGATGGAGGAGGTGGACGACGACAACGATGATGACGAGAAGGAAGAGGAAAAGGAGGAGGAGAAGACTAGGGTGATCTTGGCTCTGGAGGTGATCCAGACAAGAGCTCCACGAAATATCGCCTAGATCAATAAATCAGGTTAAAGTGTCAGCCCCGCCCCGCCCACTACCGCCCTTATTGATGATTGTGGCCAAGTAAGGGATGGTGCTGGGGTTTACTGATAAAGTGTCCCGCAGCCAGTTATGGCGGAGTGAAAGGATAATGTCTGAGTTTACGTCCATCATGGCGTAAACGGCTTCATGAGGGTGCCAGTTCTAGATGTTCCTTTAGCGGCGCCTGGTTTCCTTTATGAGGGATAGTACCCCATTGTTTAGAGCTCTTGTTTCTCTTTCCTCCTCACTTATTTGATGTCCTCATGTTGAGGTCCGTCTTATCCATTACTTTCCATGATTGTCTGTTTTCCGCACTTTAGGCATCCATTAAATTGAGTGATCACATTTAATACATCTTAATGCTTTATGGCTAGTTTTCCATTTATATGTTTTAACATGCTTTCTGCCCGGTAAACTTCTTTTTTCAATACGCCTTAGTGAGCCTTCATGCATTTTTTATTGACATTTTGTACGCTGTTCAAAAAGCTACATTTTCTAGCTTTGAAATATGCCACAAACCTTTATCTGCATTATTTCCATGTATCTAACACTGAACATATGTTCTTTGACAACCTGCTATGATGGCATAAATGTCTAATTAATTATTTTAGAGTTAATCTGCCGTTATATAAGATCAAGACCTTCCGTTGCAAAGCGTTGTGGCACTGCTCTCTATAAAACTGCAATAGTATTCTACTTTTGACGAATGTCAGGATCATAGATGATGAGAATTTTATAAATATGGCCGACTGGGTGACAATTGTTGCTCAGTTTTTAATTTCTGTTTCTTTCCTATGTTTGCAAAGAAATATTAATCACCCATTTTGCAGTCGAACACATTTCTTTCTTTCTGATGCGTTTCTTAGGCTATATTATGTGAACAAACATTGTTTAATCAGCTTGCCCAGTGAATGAAACTGCGGTTAATATTTTAAAGTCCAGTACGGACTGATTATGTTCTTGTGAGACGAGCCAAATAGAAATTGCTGGTTTTTACCCAGTTCATTTTTAGAAACTTTATATATATACACATAATCTACAACTTCTTAACAAATAGACAACGATGAAATATCTCTATTGATTGGCTGTGAGGTAATAAGGATGCTTTTATTTGTATATGTATTTTTTTTTCATACAACTTGTTTTCTCTTCATAATTGTGACAGTTTTTGTTATACATTCGGCAGACAAATCTACTCCAGGAACCTCACTGGCTGAAGGAGTTACA
>JAGKTI010025657.1:0-13886 GCA_018397915.1 Birgus latro
GAGAGCCAGCTACCAATTACAGTAACAGTGTGCCGACCATCAGGGCACAAATGGTAGAACTGCCGTTACCGTGGATGTGTCATGTATGGTATACTGTCAGTTTATCATATAAGACATACCTTGTGCGTGAATGAGAGAGAGAGAGAGAGATTTGCGTTTGTTGTAATAAATCACGAAATACTGTATGTTCGTCGGTATATATAGAGGTTTACATTTTCTGTACAGTGCAGATATATGATGTCTGTGTCTATGTTTATAACCGAGCATAATGAAACATGAGCTAAAGTATGAAACATAATAATAATCTGTGTTATTTCATGGCAATAAACAAAACTGTGATGATTTGTAATATTACATGCTTATTCCTCGTTTGGGAATACATGTTTGGGTTTGGTGTGAGCAGGGAAACATTTAAGGGATATTTAGTAATGGAAAAGCTGTGACTAGCTTATGCAATAAAGCGTGCAGAATATAGTATGTGGTTATAAGGTTAACAGTATCCTTGATCTCTGTGGCTGATCGTAATAACACGATTATAATAACACATGTGACAGCTTATGTGATTACTGATGTGACTCAATAGCTACGAGAACCATAGGATTATCATAATAACACGATCTTACCGCCGGCACTTTCCCAGCACACTTTATTATAAGTTACAGTCACAAGCATTGGTCCCTATAATTTTGTCAACTTAGCAACAGTAATGCAACGGGTATTAATATGCTTGTATACAATTATGGATATGAATATCGTCATGAGGCCACAGTAACGAATACTCCCTTTATTCTCCCCTTCTGGTCAACACCCAGTCCCTGTTACCACCTGTAAAACAGTAACCTCTGCAGACATAAAAAGTTCTCGTCAATTATCAGGTTACATTACGTAACCACAGTTACTTAAGTAATGACATTTTCACTGCCTAACACATATTAACCGGAACCATGCTAATATGTTTTTAACACTGAATTATTAGTGGTAAGGCTGATAATTAATACAAAGGTTAATACCCATATGAACAACATTATCACCACTTTATCAAAGGTTGTTACAAAACATCGTCGTACGGTAAGCTATCCAACCCCATTGCCACAAACCCCCTCTCCCCCCCAGACTCCCCCCCCCCCACCACCACACACCTTCATAGTTTGCCCATACGAAGCTGGCAGAGTCGGCGGGACAATGTTTCGTCTGGTGATTCGATTCACGGACTGCGAACCGCAAACTTCACGACGCCCTCGGTGAGGCGACAGCGCTTTTGTTGGCGGGTGTACCTGCTGTCTGGATGTTGCTACTCCTCACCCTGTATTTCAGGTACCCTGTTGATGAAAGACGTTGAGTTAAGGTACTGTTAAATGAACCCCTTTGTAAAGAGACTTTATGGACACCCTGTATTACTTTGGACCATACTGGGTCCTGTCTTTGTGCTTGTGAGATTTCTTGAATTGTGGGGATCGATTCATCCTTGTTGGGGAGTGATTCTCGTGGACTTATTGTAGCGACGTTGGCTAATGGGTTGCGTGATAAGCCATCTGCTGCTACGTTCACTTTGCCTTTTATGTAGTGAATATTTACATTGTAATTCTGGATTTTACATTTCCATCGTGCTCTCCTCCCAGAGAGGAGTTTTTCTTGGAACATGTCCACAAGAGGCTTGAGGTCTGTATATAGGTAAATTTCATATCCGTACACGAGGTCACGGAATTTCTGTAGAGCAAATATTACCGCTATGGCTTCCAAGGCTGTTAAGCAGTAATTTCTCTCTGCTCCTTTTATTTGTCTACTGGCAAAAGCAATGGGTTGGTTTTTACCTTGTTTATCCTCTTGCATCAATACAGCACCTAAACCTTTGAGAGAAGCATTTGTGTAAATTATGAACGTCTTTGTGAAATTAGGATAAGCCAAGCAAGGTGCACATGTAAGTTTATCTTTTAATTCAGTAAATGCATTTTTTTGGTCCTCTCCCCACTGAAATACGCTTGTTTTTTTTCAGGAGGAGGAATAAGGGTTGGGCTATGTGAGAGAAGTGCTGTATAAACGCCCTATAATATCCGGCGAGCCCTAAAAATTGTCTTACTTCATCCACATTTGTGGGTTCTGGGAAATTTCATACTGCTTTTATTTTGTCCTGAGAGGTGTGGATCCCCTTTGCATCTAGTCTGTGGCCCAAGAATTTTATTTCCTTAAAGCAAAATTTACATTTAGACAGATTAATTTTTAAACCTGCACTGGCTAACTTGTGTAGTAGCTGATCTAACTTCTGTAGATGTTCTGCTAGCGTGGGTGTTGCAGTTATGATGTCGTCCAGGTAGACAAATATACTATCGCCTAATATTCCAGCCAATACCCTGTTCATCAATCGCTGGAATGTGCCAGGAGCCGTCATCAGTCCCATTGGCATTCTCTTATACTGATAATGGCCACTGTCAGTGGAGAAAGCAGTGTACTTGCGGGATTCTGCATCTAATCCTATCTGATAATAGCCACTTAATAAATCGATTGTAGAAAAGACCATATTTTCTAGTCCAATGTTGTGCAGGACGTCACTTAACAATGGCATGGGAAAACGGTCGGGAATGGTTACCTGATTAAGTTTGCGATAATCAACAACTGCCCTCATCTCACCGTTTTGTTTAGGTACATAGAAGAGTGGTGCATTCCATGGGGATACTGAAGGTTCAGTGATGTCTAAACTTAAAATTTCATTAACATATTGCTTTGCTAGTGCACGTTGCGAGTGAGCAATTCTGTATGCCGGTACGTAAATCGGTTTTGTTTCTTGTTTTACGTTAATATGGTGTTGGATTAGATTTGTACAACCAAGGTTTTCACCAGGTAATGCAACGACTTGTCGATGTTTTTCCAGGACGTCTAGTAAATCGTTTGTCACGTCAGAATTATCTGAGCAAACCAAATGCTCCTTTATGCACTCTCTGCCTGTCGAGTTTACTCTACTGGACGTTCCCACTACTGTCACTTCGCGTATAGGGGCGTATAGGAGCTAGGCATATCTCTAACCTACAAATACAGGTTCCTTTCTTGATCTTCACAACTCCATTCATGGTGTTAGCTAAAATGACATTAGTTTCACCATTTTCATTTATCCAGTACAGAGCACTCTCAATTAAAAGGCCATTTATTCTAACCGTCTCTTCTAATGCAATGACATTACAATTTCTAAGCTGACTTTTGATCGTGATTTTCGTGAATGATTTTGGTGGTAGAATTACATCATAATTAATGCTCGCTGGGTAAATAAGCGAGTCACGATTGGGTTGTGGTTGCGTGAGCGAGTCAAGATTTGGTTGTGGTTGTGTGAGCTGGTCCTCGCGCCCATTTTCTTTGAGTCGTTGTACGTCGGACTCATCTATTTTGGTTTTGTGTGTAATCGTTCTTGTGACGCTAGTTTTCTTATAACTGCTGGTTGTATTATCAGGAGATGAAATTTCCTGGCTGTCATAACGAATTCCATTAAAATGTGGCATCAATATTATATTTTCTTTCCTCATCGTGTTTAATCCAACTAAACCACTTCCTCTGACTGATAATTTTTCTACTACATAAAAGGTGGTAGTGAATGATTTTGTGGTCTCTGTGAACTTCATATTTAACTCAGTCATACCAATAACTGATATTTCTTTACCATCCACCGTGTATAAATGTAAGTCGGACTTTGCCAGAAATGTCACTTTTCTTCTTTCTAAAAATTCTTTCTAACTCATCTTGCGTTATTAAGTTCACTGGTGAGCCTGAATCCAAAAATAATGAAATCTCTTCCTCCTCACATACACCAGAGACCAAAATGCTTTCGTTTCCAAAGAGACTTCCTATGTTGACTATTTGTTTCTTTGGGTGTTTTACGTCTCGTCGTCTTTTGTGCTTGTACGACCTTCCCCCGACCTATAGACGGATAGCGATCTTTCTACTGTTTTACATTCTGAGGTCCAGTGACCTATACACCTATGATGTCTGCAATATGCTTCGAACCCTTTTGCTTTATGCCTGTCCTCCTTTGTTCTGATATAACATTCAGATTTTGTGTGCCCACGATTTGCACAATAGTAACAGAGTGTGTTACTTGAGCTGAACCTACGAGGTGATCTTCCATTTGTGTGTCTTTGTGATGATCGATGTCTACTGGGACTCCTGTCAAACTTTTGTACCGCCCTGTTGCCTGGTGTGCGGGAACGAGTCCTCGGGCTAACCTGACTGTGTGTTTGTTTCTGAACTGGACGTGACTGTCTGTGGTTCTTGGCAGGACTTGACTTATTTATCCCTGCTACTATTTCTTGTACTTTGATTCCTAGTCGGGTGGGCTGTGATGTGTCAGTGACACCAGCTTTACTGCAGTTTAATTCCACTTCATAAATGAAATCAAGTAAGCACATTCCTGGATTATATGGGATGGTTTTAGCTATTTTCAGCACCCTGTCAGAAAACTGACATAGGGCTGATATATAGCCAATGATGTCAACGACATGCACTGGTGACATCTCACCATCCTGTGTGACCCAGTTTGAGTTTTCTAGGCTAGCTAACAAGGTTTTCTTAATAGTGGAAATATCTGCTGTTATTTCTCTTAGATCTGAGCCTGAGTGTGTTCGCCTAAGGAGGTATACAATTTTGTGTAATTCTGGGGTTATACCACCAAGAAAGTTCTTGCCTCCCGAGAATTTCCTGGGAAATTCTGTCTTAAATTCCTCGAATTTTGTGCCTCGTCAATTTATCAGACCGTAATAAATTGCCAGCTGGGTTTCGTTCTTGGTTTATTCTAGCTGAAAAAAAACAGTTATTTTCCCTTTTCCGTCCGTAATGTGTCGCCTAATGAAATACTGCTGACAGTGTTCAATGAGGGTGTTCACGTCTATTTTGTCTTTTTCTGTACCAGAGAATTTTGGTAGTTCACCCTCTTCATGACAAATGTACACTGGAAAGGGATTATTACTGGAATTCTGTGCAGAAGGCATGCATTGCACTAGTGCTTGCTGCATTTGTGTTATCCATCTTCACAATTTTGGCTTTGCAATCGTCATTTACTGGCAATTTATATGTTTTTTCCTGACCTTAATACTCTATGGTCTATGTTATAGTAGATTTAAGGAAAATTTTTATGATGTTGGCTATCTACATCTGAAGCTTCTGACCAAGTGTCATCATCATTTACTTCGGCGTATATTAAGTCTGTTTGTTGTTCTTTATTTAGCTTATGTTTTGTTTCCTGAGTTTGGTTTTCTGCTTGTTCCTCTGTATTTGATGGTGTTTCGGTATTTATGTTATGTTGATCGTTTTCTGGCATTTGTGTAAGGGTATTTGTCACTGTTACTGTTGATCCTTCGGGCACTAATAATGGAGCTCTACTCAGCATAATGGGACCACTTACTAATTTATATATTACCCATCTCACATATGTCAGTATAAACTGTGTAATTGTCTCTCACTGTTTAGTTTGTGATTTTTATGATGATGAATAGATAATTGTTTGGGTCATTAACTAAGTGTTAGTATTTTATGGATAGATATGTAAATGGTGAATTATTAACTAATATAACCTTGGTTAGAATAAAATAACTCACTACAACAGTTGTGGAGATACAGCCATGGTATGATGAAAGAGGTGTTGTTGTTGAAGGTCAACACGTCAGCATCGTTATCACTGAGGTAGGCAGATACTCACTCTAGACGTCTCACACTTCCTGTTGAGGTGGGTCCTTGTTATGATGCATCAGCACTCAATGTCGTCCCTGGAGTAGTCAGACAGGCTGGCAGACAGGCAGACAGGCAGGTGTGGCAGGCCGTTGTTTTCAAGCACTTGGGCTGACTGGAGTGTTATGCAGTGTGTGGGTCAGTGCTTTGCTATGGTAGTTGTGGTGGAGATGGTGGTGGGGGTTGTGGTTGAGAAGGTGGGGATCGTGGTGGAGGGTGGTGGAGGTCAGCAATGTCTTAGCTCATCATGCTGGGTCAGACTGCTAGCGTCATTCCTACCTCGTCACTCTTCTTTGTTGTTGTTCGTATTTTCTCACCTCTTCGTTTGCTTCTTATTTTGTAGTGCTTGATTTTCCTTAGTCGTTGTGATTAACTTGTAGGCTTGTAGCGTTGTTGATAGACGTAAGCTATTGTTTCTTGTAAATCATGGAGTTGAGATGGTTAGGACCGAGACGTTATGTTTGTTTGATTGCTTTCGGTTGAGATGTTAATCGGCTTTGTTTACCACTGCTAAGTTGTCGTAGTGGGTTCGTGGTTACCGCTGCACACCAGTCTCGGTGACGTGATTGATTGTAGTAATTTATTGTAGTTTTTCGTAGATGGGTTCATTGTTACCGCTGCACACCAATCTCGGTAGCGTGGTCGGAGGTACTTGTTGGGAAGTCGATGATGGATTATTTAATACAACCAGAATAAAGTTATGAGACGTATTATCAACGAAGGTGAGTTACAGCACCCTTGGGTTAATGAGTTTTTTTGTACGGTTATCTTGATAGCAATTTACAAATGATCTTAGCGTGACGGCCAGTCTCCCCTTTCTCCTTACTCTGCCCTAATTGTGCTTGGGCATTCTCTATCCCCTTCTCTCTGATGTGAAGGGCTCCTCTCTGCCATTATATACAGGTGGGAAAGGATATTTAGGTAAGGTAGTAGTGTCTGATAAGTATCCTGTGGACTTCCACGTGTTTGAATACATCATGAGTTTCTTGGTTGTTTGGACTACGAGGATATTTTGAGAAGCATCATATGTTAGGATTCTTGATAGTCTGGGACAACAGACTGTGTACAGATATCATGTGAAATCGGACACTACATCCTGTACATTGTGTTATGAGATATATACTAATGCCCATATAATATCTACAACACACTTCCCATCCAGATACTCTCCATCCAGATACCTCATACTCTACTCCTGTTACTACACTGCCTGATTCTCTCCTTACACCTACCACTCTCGTTAACTCTCCTGTCCCTTACACTTAACTACCACTTCCTTCTCTCTCTCTCATACTCCAATCACTTCCATGCTTCCAACCATGAACCAAACAACCCCTGCTCCCCAGTCTATCTATCTCGACGATGCCAATCGTCCCAAATTTACCAGTGAGGACTCCACTTGGTCTGTTTATGATTTTCTCAGAGAGGTCGAAAGCGACATCCACAATCGGCGGATTACAGATGAAAACCTCACAGTCTCTTATCTCATGGGTCGCTTACACCAAGGCAAATTGGATATCGGATCCGCAATCCGTGCTGGACATTTTGGCATAACAACCTTTGATGATTTCTGTAAGAAACTCATAACACTTTGTTGCTAGCATTCCAATGCCGCATCTCTCATTGGGTTCACTAATCTCCTCACCCAGATGGATGAGGATTTGCAAGTCCCCCCCCCAACATGCCAAACTACGTGAAGCAGCTACTGCCATGAAAGCCACTAGTAGCGAGATCCGCCAATTACTTATAGGCACGAAATAGGTACAGATCGTAGATGGAGCTCCTATGGTTTCACTCAGCAACCATGCAGATTTATTTGGTTACCTGAGATTCCTCCATTGGCTTCTTCCTTAATAGAGAGAAATAGCCCTGGCGATCGGTTTCAGTCTAGGAGATAAAATTGTTCACATCACTAAAACCATCAATGAAAGAACAGGTTCAAACCACATGCGTCAGGGCACAGACCGCCCCTTGCTCTCTCAGGTCTGTCACACTACCACTCCCCCAGACCAATACCGTTCCCGTTCAACAACACGAGGCAGACCTACCACACATCGTTCTCCAACCACCTGTCGTGATCAATCTAGTGTCCGACAGAACAGACAGTCCTCGATCCTCTGCTAGCACTGTGGTAAACCCGGACATCGAGCAAACAGTTGCGACAGAAAACAGACACGGCCTTACTCCCAAACTAGACGGCATACGCCTTCCCGTTCGTGTCGCCCTACATGCAAATATCACAAGACTAGTATTACACACACTACAGACGAGTGTCGTTACCTAAATTGCCACCAGTCGGGGGAAGCACTGCGCCCCTATCGGACCAATGTGACGTAGAAACAGAACACCAACTCCCCATTCACCATGTAGGACCTATAACTTCCTCAGGTCAAGTCATTCTAGGACGGAGTAATGACATACCAACGTCGTTCTTCATGGACACCGGATCTTTAGTAAACTTGATTTCTGATACCTCCTTAGACATCATTCAACGCCACCGCAACCAAGTCATTTTCCTTGAACTGCCTGACATTCGCCTATGCGGTGTAGAAGGCTCAGAGTTTAAGGTCAAGGGAAGAGTCACTTTAGAAGTAAAACTAGACAGCGCCTTGCTTCCTTTCCCAATAGAATTTCATGTAACTAACGACCTGAAATATCCAGCAGATGCCCTTATTGGCTTGCCCACCATGGCACAACACTCCATTGCATTATTGCCTGCCTGTAGTAGTATAGACATTTCTGGGTTCCCAGTCTATAGTATGGAATGTCCCCATCCTGAACTGCCAGTAAATTCAGTCATTCAGTCCCCCCTGACTCTCGCACTCCCTAAGAGTACAGAACAAGCCGAGCCATCATCATCATTATCACCCGAGAATACAGAGATCATTCCCTCGCTGACTGAGAGCAAGGAAACACCTGATGATACATTTTCTCAGCATTCAGAAAAGGCTCTTCCAGCCTCCTCTGATGACAGCACTACAGCTGACTCAGACATGTCTCAGTTACCTACCTCACAAAGTCTAACTGATGTTCTCCAACACGCAGAGACGAGGCGTGCAGTAACGAATACGTGCACAATTTTGTTACCGCATGAGTTCACCAAAGTCTCTGTTCGTGTTGTAGGTGCGAAAGAAGGAGTGGATGTACTAACACTACCTGAGACGTGTTGTGTGAATGGCTTAACTTATGAGTCAGCCTGGTGCACGATCTTAGAGGACAGTCTATGTTATCTATACTTGCTCAATGTCACGAATGCTTCACTAAAACTTAAAAGTGGTGTAAAGATCGGAGATTTCCTAGTATGCCCAGCGGCCGTAATGGTGTGCCAGGAATCCTCTATCCCTACTGATGATACTGATGATGATAGTCAACCAACAGGTATATGTGCCATTAACTCTACAGGATCTGCTCCGACTCGTTCACCTGACCTGCTTTCAAATCCAACCTGCAAATATTTTCCACACCATAAATCTCAACTGCTCGACCTTTTGCATGCTTACAGAAATGGGTGTAGCCTTACCAGGAGAACAAATGGGCAAGACAGACTTAGTCAAACATCACGTAGACCTAGTGCCAGGAACTCAGCCGATTTACATACCAGCATATCGGTTAACTCACAGCTTGAGAAAACAGACAGATCAGATGGTACAAAAAATTGTAGTTCAGGACATTATCGAACCCTCCGTCAGTCTATGGAATAGTCCTCTTTTCTTAGTCCCAAAGAAGGACGGCAACTTTAGACCAATAGTGGACTACCGTAAAGTAAACTCCATAACCATTCCAGACCGTTTCCCGTTACCTGTCCTCACAGATTTGCTAGAATCGCTAGGTCAAAATAACGTAGGTTTTTCATCCCTAGACCTCCTCAGTGGTTACTGGCAGGTCAAAATGGAAGAATCCTCTCGCCCAATTACAGCCTTCAGCACCCCTTCCGGATATTTTCAGTTTAAGAGACTTCCTTTTGGTTTGAGAAATGCTCCTTCAGTATTCATGCGACTTATTCATTCCGTCTTTAGTGGCATGGTGGGACACTGTCTTTTTGCTTACCTAGATGACATCATTGTTGTCAGTAAATCAGTCCCTGACCATTTTGCCAAACTACAAGTATTGGAACGCCGACAGCTTGCAGGCCTGAAAATCAGCCTCAATAAATGTGACTTCCTGAGAAAGAAAATCAACTTTCTAGATGTTATCGACGCACAAGGCATTCATACTAATGACGACAAAACTAAGGCGATCATCAATTTCCCAGAACCTACCACTACCGATGCTGTCAGAAGTTTCCTATGCCTAAGTGGTTACTATCACAGATTCATTAAAGACTATGCAAAGATTGCCTCTACTCTAACCCACTTACTAAGGAAGAATGTATCCTTTGTATGGACTAACGATCAGTCCCAGGCTTTCCAAGCGCTAAAGACAGCTCTTGTCGAAGCCTCAATTTTAGCATTCCCTGATTATACCAAATCCTTTCTTCTATGCACAGACGCCTCGGGTGCAGGACTTGGT
Source organism: Birgus latro (assembly GCA_018397915.1). Taxonomy (NCBI): domain Eukaryota; kingdom Metazoa; phylum Arthropoda; class Malacostraca; order Decapoda; family Coenobitidae; genus Birgus; species Birgus latro. Next base: position 10,213 of record JAGKTI010025657.1, read on the forward strand.
GAAGTTATAATGCAACTAGATCAAGCACCCAGAAGCGTGTAATAGCGTATGCTAGTTGCGCACTTACCACCACTGAACGTAATTACAGTGTCACCGATTTAGAAGCTTTGGCAGTCGCCTGGCCCTTGAAACAATTCAGAGACATAGTATATGGTTATTCAGTGCATATCCAGACAGACCACCTTCCTCTATGTGATTTGTTTAAGGGACGCAACCTAATCAGTAGGTTAGCTAGATGGTCCATCACCATCCAGGACTTCAATCCCACTATTCAGTATGTCCCAGGAAAATCGAATGTAGTCGCAGACGCCCTCACATATCGTGTAGCTGCACCCGTCACGTCCCTGCAGCCCAAAGTCACTGACAGCACAACCTTAACATCAGAGGATGTTCAAAACTCTCAGCGCAAAGATTCCATATGGTCCCAAGTAGTTTATTTCCTCGAATCAGGAGATGCCTCAACCTTACCTACTCTACCAGTACCACTAGATGAGTTCATACTAAAAGATGGTCTCTTGTACATAAAAACATTCCTTACAGGGAAGGATTTGCCCAACAGAGGAGTACACCAACTCTTTGTCCCTACTGACATGATATCTGCGGTCCTTCACATCGTTCATGATACACCTCACGCATCCCATCCAGGTAAAGACCGATGCTTGCGCCAAGCACGTCTCGAGTACTATTGGCCAACCATGCGTCGCGATATCAATGCGCACTGTGACTCTTGGATCTCGTGCCACCGCCACAAAGGTTCCACCGGCTTACCTGCACCGCTCTTACAATACCCAATCCCGTCACGCCCATGGGAAACAGTGTCCATCGATCTTCTAACACTCCCTCTTACAGAATCAGGTGCAGAGTATTTGTTTGTAGCAGTCGACCACTTCTCACGATACTGTCTCCTCCTCCCCCTCTCAGATAAGACCGCGAAGAGTGTTGCATGTGCCTTCGTAGATCACGTAATTTGTCCGTTCATTACACCACATACCATCCTCACTGACAACGGTACTGAGTTCAACAATAGCCTCCTGGAGGAGATCTGTCGCAGCTTTAAAATCAATAAATGCAATGTCATACCTAACCATCCGGCTTCCAATGGCCTTGTAGAGTGCCACAATAGAAAAATCTTAGAGTGCCTCAGACACCTAGGCTCCCATAGTTCGTCATGGGATGACTGGATTCCTCAAGTGGCATCCTCAATCAATAGCTCCATCAATGCTTCCATTGGTGAATCTCCCTTCTTTGTCCTTTTTGGTTTTGACAAACACATTCCATACACCCTGTTATCCTCAAAGCCAAACCCCATCTATAACATGGATGACTATGTCAAAGTAAAATTGGCCAACTTCCAAACAATCCATCAGTATGTAACATCCAATCTCGCTTCATCTAAGGAGGACATGATACAACGCCAACATAAATCTGCCTCTCCTATCACTATCAACGTCGGTGATCTAGTCTTTGCTCATTCCCATACGCGTACCTCTAAATTGGATGACAAATTTACCGGCCCCCATCGCGTACTGAATAAACAAGCCAACAAGTTCCACATCCAAGACTTCTCCACTATAGACACTAAGTGGGTCCATGCTGATGATCTAAAATGTGCTCCACGGGGCCTAGTGTTGGAAGAATCACTTGCACAACCTACAGCTCTCCTTCCTACTCCACAAATCCCTCAATCTACCCCATCTCCATCTATCCATCAGTCTCCTTCATTTCCATCAACACCTACTCATTCATCAACCAATGAATATCGATTCAAACTGCGTTCCGCCCATCAACCTCTCGATGAACTCTCCCATTAATTCTCACCTAATATTCTAGGTATGATGTTAGAGGTCTACCTGCTGGCAGTGCTGACCCTCCTAGGGTCTGGGTCGGGTGAGGACGATGGTGGAGTACGTCCCGGGGCCTTGGTCGGCTCGGGAGGCGAGGTAATGTTCACTGAATGTAGTCTCCCTCCGCTACGATCTTGCGCCCCTGGCCGACGTAGCCATCGCCCTGCCTGCCTATGTGCACCAGCTCCACAAAATCAAGACCCAACTCACAGCCCTCATGTTGAAACACAACCCAAATCAGTATTTATATCATCTCTTCCTCCCACTCTCCTGGCAGTTGCAATACATCTCTGGTAAATTCACTGAGCTCAATGACACTTTCTCCATTCAGCCACCAGTAGGTCGTTCTCGCGTGAAACGAGGTCTCTTTGATCTCGGAGGTGAGATTCTAAGCGGCTTGTTTGGCGTCGCTACAGCCCGTGACCTTTCCGGCTTCAAATCTGACCCAGCTCATTTAGCTTCCTCCCTAGAGTCTCAACGCCGAGTCACACGCACCACAAAACCAGCAGAAGACAGGGTGTGTGTGCTGGGCATTCCCCAGGCCCTGTCTTCCCCCTTTCTATTATTTTAATCAGGCATCACCCCACTGACCGGGCTAATGTATGGCCCGGCCTTCACTATAGGTGAGGGAAATCTTTAAACTAACTAACGCCGAGTCATCAAGGTCCAACACACTATGTTACAGAAGATTACAACCCAACTAAATGAAGTAACTTACATTCTGAACAACTTCACCGACATCTTAAAACAACACCTCTCCAATCTCAACGTTACTGCTCAGTTCTTTTATCTCAAACTCAACATGGATAATCTCCAACTAGCTGTTGACTCTCTATTCTCTCAGGTCACTTCCTTGGTTCGTATCCTAGTCGATACTATTAATGGACGAGTCACTGCAGACTTAGTACCTATCTCAGCTCTCTGCTCTGTTAGAATGGGCTCACTGTACTTTCGGTTTATCCCCAGTACTCCCCTACTCCTCTCTCGAATATTACTATCCAGTTCTCGAGGCCACTCTTCTCGCCAAATACGTTGTCGTCCATATTCCTCTCCCTTCTGACATCACCTTCAACCTTTTCCACATCATTCCCTTCCCCTTCTGATACAATAACTCCTTATTGCAAGTCTCTGTTCCTTCAGAATATTTCCTCCTTTCACATGACTTCCTTTGTTCCAGCTCCTGTATTCCCAGTCCACCATGCTCACATCAACCACGTCCAGTACTTCTTCTTTACTGTTCCCATCTCTGTCATCATCATGTGTCCTGGTACTTCGGTCCGCTCCGTACCTGCTAGTGGTCTCTACAAAGCACCGGACTATTGTACCGTCAAATCAGAGTCAGTCAACACTTACGGCACTCGCTATCACCAATCAATTGACATGCCTTCCAACCTGCCATCTACTAACATTACCGTTATCTCCTCCAACTTGCATATGCTAACATTCCTCAACGAAAGTGACTTCATTATGAATCAATTTTCTCTGGCCCTAAGCCGATCATGGGTTCATCCAACCGTTGTGTTTCCCCCTGTGGTCATCTCATTCATAGGTTCTCTCCTCGTACTCTGTGCAGTGCACTGTTGTGTCCCGAAAATGGAACACAGACTTCAGGAAATCAGGCTTTCTACTGGCATAGTACGCCCTACCCAAGATTAAGTGCCCTAGCATTCAGTGACTACCAATGCCACCTGATACGTTGCTTAAACTGTGGACACCAAAAGTACCACCAGCAAATGTTAACATATCTCTGATACAGTAATGTGTGACATATAGAAACTAACATAGAAAAAAAAATGAAAAGACATGTGTACCCTATTTCACAAGAGTGAT
>JAGKTI010025658.1:0-13886 GCA_018397915.1 Birgus latro
GAGGTTGGCCTTCACTCATAACAAGTGGTACCCATCCTCTCCCTCCTCGACTGATTCTGAGAAAGGTGTTGTGATGACAGATGGGGTATCTGGTGCTGGTAAGTGGTTGGGAGGATCACTTCACCATATATCCACCTTACTGCAAGACTGCAAGTTTCCTGACTGGTCCCACTTATGTCCTAGATTTCTTGAGACAGTTGAACAGCAGAGGTCTATGGTGAGTGGAGCTGTCAATTAATGTGCTCACTATGTGGTGCTGTGGGTTCCTCTGATATTGCACAGCCACTCTCTTCTTGGATGATGGTTTACTGCTATCACCAGGATCTTCCACATACATTTATTACTCTGCAGGGTCCCCTCCTCCTCTGCAGGTAACAGTCTGAGGTGGGCTAGTTTTCTCCAGTAGTGGTGGTGCTGCAGGCCTTGGATTTTACTTGTGAAGATTCTGAGTGGCCTCTGGAGAAGCTGTAACTTGAACATTGTGCGGGACCAAAGTTCAGAGCAGCAGTTAAGTCTGGGAAGAAAACAAGACTTCCACGAGGTCATCATGCAGCTCTTCCCGTGGTGGATGTTGTCAATATCCACCCACTCATGCTTCCGGCTGCTTCTACTACTCTGCTGATGTCATAGTTGAAGGTTGCATTGCTGCCCATCATCACTCCCGGGCATCTGAAGTTATCCTGGCCTTGTAGCGGTTAGTACTTGAAGTTATCTCCCCAACAAGGATCACGCTGTTCTCCGACACCCGTTCCAATAGGCTGTTTAGGTCCTCTTCGATTTAATGTCTGCTGCATCCGTCACCTTCCTCCTCATCCTGGTGTTATCTGCAAAAGAGGATGTATCAGAGTATGGCTGTAAAATTATTCTGTACACTTAACTCTAAAACACCCATAAGGCAATGTTGTCGTTTTTAAACAGACATCTATCATCCAATCCTACGTTGCCCCATGAGGAGCACAGGAGCCCAGGGCTAGGCAAGTTGGTCCTGACACTTAAGATGTGTGTGAAGCAAATTTTAAAATAAATTATATCCACTTTTCCAGTTATGGCTACACTAAGCAGATTGTCACTTTAGGTTTGCCAAATCTGCACCACAATAAGACTTGACCTAGAGGCACTGGCTGCCACTGGGATACCCAGAAAATCTGTCAGAATTCTACTTAAAATATGAACCTATGAGAAACCTTTACTATGACCCTATGTATACAAGGTCCATAACCAACATAAATAGAAACAAACACACAAGAGGAGGAGAGGAGGGAGAGGGAGAAAGAAAGGAGGGAAGTTCAAATAATTCCTTGGCTCAACTAGAAAATTTCCTCCTAAATTAACCCTTTGAGATTTCGATGACGATTTTGATCGTCATTTCAAATCCAACCTCAGAGATTCCGATGACGCTTTTAATCGACATTTTAAGAAGTTTTTGTACAATAATCACCATAAATCGTGTTATGCGTCGTAACTGAGACTCCAGCATGACGTCAAGAATGGTTGCTCTACGTGTGGCGGGTACTGTACAGCTGGTATGACTTACGGCTTTGTTTCTTTATCACTTTATTCTTGGTGAACATTTTTTTACAGCAAGGTATAAAATTTTTGGTTTCCGCCTAAATTCAACTTGCCACTTTGACTTTTTGTCTTATTTTTCCTTTTTGGAACAGACTACAATAAAGTACAACTACAACCAGCATCCTATCATAAAAAGTGTATTTGCACTGACTGATCAAAGAAAAAGATTGCAAAGGGAATACGTAGCCAAGACTAAAAGAAAATAATGCATCTCTTTCTTTTTGCTTTACCGTGCAATAAAATGCAAAATTACCATAATATATATATCACTGTAAAGGTAATTTATTGTAGTTTTGCATGGTTTAAACCACATTTACATACCTTTATTTTTTTTTGGGCTGAATACTTTCCTACGGTAAGGTATAAAATTTTGGTTTTTGCATAATTCCAACTCATCATTTTCCTCCTTTTTTGAACATACTACGATAAAGTGCAACTATTTAGCTTTAAAATGACACCAGAACCAACATTCTAGCATGAAAAGTCTATATACCCATAGGGAACAAAGAAAAACATCGCACGATGAAAATAAGGGCCAGCTTGCGAGTGGCTGACTCTACCACAGACATAATGCATCCAGGCCAGAAATCTCATAGGGTTAAGGTGATGGGGAGGGTGGGTGTGGGAGGAGGCAGAGTGTGGGTGGTGGAGTGGGGTGTGGGGGTGGCAGTAAGGGTGGTGGAGTGGGGTGTGGGCGGGGCAGGCAGTGGGGTGGGACTTAAGATATGGCAGGCTGGGTGACATCATAGTTGGCCGTGGTTGACTGCATAGGTACTCCACCACTGGCCACATCTACAGCTGACTTCTCTTCCTCAGCCTCCTTCAGGGCATCCTCATAGTCCAGTGTCGAGATAGAGCCAGAACCTCCCATGCCAGTCTGAGGACAGAGGGAATGTGTAAATAGGGTAATAATCAACAAGGTAAAGGTACTGCCATTAAGAAAATAAAATAAAAAGTACTCCTGTGCCTCAAATATACTTCATGCTTTGTGGAAGAATGAGTTCCATTTTGTCATCATCATGACCCTATCCTAGAGTCCACTAAATACCTAGGCTAGACAGAATCCAAAAACTGGAGAAAAGCAGAAATTAATAACAGAACGACCTGTTATCATAAAGGCAGAATAAGCACAAAAAATGATTGACACTTTTCACTCAGATTGCTAGGTGGTATCCACTCACTAAGGCTGCTGGCTTCTCCCACTTTTATTCTTTTCTTGTATCTGCCTTCCTCTCTTCCTATTTCTCCCATCCTTCCCATCAATTTTTACTACTATCCTTACTGTTTCAAGTAGCTCGGAAAGGCAGCTTAAAACACTGGATGGTCACCACATAACCAAATAATGAGGTTATGTGAAGCCTACTATGGTGCCCTGCTGACTGGGTGAAGATGCAAATGTTGCATCCAACTAGGAACCCAATCTCCACACACACTCACTGTGGCAAAGCACTGTCTACCACAATAGAACACAGCATCACTGCATGAGATAGCCCTGCAGAGGCTATCATTTTCCTGCAGTTAATGGGTCTGCTCAGCCAGACAGACAATGGTTATCACTACCACCACCACCAAATTAACCCTTTGAGATTCCGATGATGATTTTGATTGTCATTTCATATCCAACCTCAGAGATTTCAATGACGCTTTTAATCGTCACTTTAACCCTATCAGGTTTCTGGGCCAGGCAGATTATGTCTGTGCTGGAGTCAGCCACTCTCACACTGACCCACATCTTCGTAGTGCAATATTTTTATTTGATCGCTCTGTGCAAATACACTTTTCATGATAGAATGTTGGTTTCGGTTTCAATTCAAAGTTGAATAGTTGTACTTTATCGCTGTATGTTCAAAAAAGGAGAACAAAGAAAATCAAATGTCCAAATGGCAAGTTGAAGTTAGGCAAAAACCAAAAATTGTATACCTTGCTGTTGAAAAATATTCGACAAATAAATAAATAATAATAATAATAATAAAAGATATGTAGATCTGGTTTAAACCATAGAAAACTACAATAAATTACCTTTACAATGATATATAGATTATGGTAATTTTTGCATTTTATTGTGCTGTAAAGCAAAGAGATGCAACTATTTTATTTTAGTCTCGGCCGCATATTCATTTTGCAATCTTTTTCTTTGATCGGTCAGTGTAAATACACTTTTTATTGTGGTATTATTTTGAAGCTGAATAGTTGTAGTTTATCATAGTACAGTATGTTTAAAAAAGGAAAACAAAGAAAATAAATAGTCAAGCTGAAGTTTAGCAAAAACCAAAAATAGTATACCTTGCTGTAAAAAAATATTCACCGAGAAAAACGTGATAAAGAAACAAAGCTATGAGTCAGACCAGCTGTGCAGTACCAGCCATGCATAGAGCAACCATTCTGTGATGTTACGCTCGAACCTCTTGGTTATGACAAGTAAATGCAATTTATGGTGAATATTTTACAAAAGTTTCTTAAAATGATGATTAAAAGCATCATCAGAATCTCTGAGATTGGATTTGAAATGACAATCAAAATCGTGATCAGAATCTCAAAGGGTTAAGAAACTTTTGTAAAATATTCACCATAAATCACATCTATATGTCATAAGAGAGAGACTTGGGCGTGACGTCACGGAATGGTTGCTCTATGCATGGTGGGTACTGCACAGCTGGTCTGACTCATATCTTTGTTTCTTTATCACTTTATTCTTGAATACTGTATTTTTCTACAGCAAGGTAAAAAAAAAAAAAAATTGGCCTTTGCCTAAACTTCAACTCATCACTTTGACTTTTCATTTTCTTTGTTTTCCTTTTCTGAACATACTACAATAAAGTACAACTATTTAGCTTCAATATAACACCACAACCAGTATCCTATCATAAAAAGTGTATTTGCACTGACCGATCAAAGAAAAAGATTGCAAAGTGAATATGTGGCCAAGACTAAAACAAAATTGTTGAATCTCTTTCCTTTTGCTTTACAGTGGGGCCCCTTGGATAGCAACCTTATTAGTCCACCAAAATGGCCGCTATCCATGAAATCGCTACCAGAGGGGCAAACTTCTTACCTAAAAAAATTAATGCAGTCATGGCGCGGGATTCACTAACACTGATACTACGCCAAGTGCGTACGCTCGCCACTAGTGTCTCCTTACACCCTCCAGCTCTGCCCACGCTAGATGATATTCACAAAGCAGAGTGTAAGCTCAGCTGATCAGCAGTAAGGGCGAAAGTTTGAATGCGCATGCGCCATAATCTGGCCAATCACGCGGTTTCTACTTGACGTCATGAGTTAGAACTGACCATTCATCGCGAATCTAGTGATGACGTCACGAGCGAAACGCGCTTTGAAAACATTGTACATACTCACGATCTACCTACACAATCGCGCTACACCAACATGGAGAGGAAAGTTATTTATCACCGGAGGAAGGACAACTTCACCCCTGAAGGGTGTGATATACTCGTTAGTGCGGTAGCTAGCAGAAGAAAAATTATTATGGAGAAGTTATCTTCCAGGGTTAGTGCACAGCAAAAGAGAGCCGCGTGGGAAGCAATAACCACTGCGGTGAACAGCGTGGCTCCCTGTGTTAGAAATGTAGAAGAGGTCAAAAAAAGATTAAGCGACTTGAAAATGCAGTTGAAGAGGAAGGAAGCAGAGAGAAGGCGCTCAGCAGCTCAGACTGGTAAGTTAATACAGCAGACAAAACCGTCATTATCCCCGAGCATGCACATAACTGTCCTATGTTACATAATTTACAAGTACATCCACAATGGCACCAAAAAATTAATAAATCTAGTCATTGTAGATCTTGCTGTGTTCATGTTTAACAGTGTTCATTATTTGAATGTAGGAAAAAATGGCACATTCTTCAGGCTAGGAAAAAATGGCACATTTTGAGAATTTATTCATACACTTTAACCTCAGAGTTTACATATTTCTTATTACCTTACCTAACATAACCCAACCCAACCTAACCTAACCTACTTATCCTAACAACCTAACTTAAACCTAACCTAACCCAACCCACTCTAAGTCAACCTGACCTAACTTAATGTAGCCCAGCCCAGCCTAACCTAACCTAATCATTTTAATGTGCCATTTTTTCCCCCTACACAAGAACATGTTAAGTTAAAGGCCCAGGGTGCTTTGTGGGTGTGCTTGTAAATACATTATATACCATAAAACATGCATGGATATTGTATTGTGCATTGCATTATAATTTTGAAAATTGATAAAGGGTCTAAGTACATTAGATGCAGTGCACATATTTTTATATATACTATACTGAATTATAGGAAAGTTAGGTTTAAGTAGGCAGCATCTTTAGTGCATAACTATTTTTTAAGAGACAATGAATGGAGGAAGGAAAAATAAAAGGTCCATTTTGATCTGTTGCAAATTGAATGTTTCTGGAAAGCAACTCCAAGGTAGTGAATTCCAGAGTGTAACTTAGTAGTTCTGGGGATAAAATAATTTTGATAATTTGAAGTTCTACACAGTGGTGGTGAGAGTGTAAAATTATGGGCATTCTCACTTCTCAGCCCTAGTACTGCAGGGAAACATGCAAAAAGGTGGTACAATGAAGTAAGTTCCTCGGAACATTTGCTGTAATATTATCTGTAAAGTAAAGCAAGGGATCCAACATTTCTTCACATGAACAATGGAGGAAGGTCCTGCGTGACTGTAGGGTTGTTGATTAATCTGGTAGCTTTGTTTTGAATTTTGTCCAAATGCCTCATTGCCACCACTCCACAAGGGTGAGCAATATTCCATCTGAGAATGCACATGCCGTTTATATGCTATAGTGACCAACTGCTCATGTGTGAAGAATTTTGAAACTCGTTACAGTAGTCCCAGTTTTTTTGAAGCAGCCTTAGCAATGGATCTGACATGAGATGTCCAACTTAGGTTGGATGTAAGTGTTACTCCAAGGATATCAATACTAGAGAAGACAGGGATATTTACATTATTAAAAATTATAAGGGTGTCACTACATGTGTAAAACATGCAGCATTGTTAGCAAAAACAGTTTTTTTTCCTTAAGTTTAGGGAAGGGACTGCAATTACAGTACCATGCAGTATACTTTAGTGTCAGTGTATCCTGCTTTTGGTTTTGAAATTTTATGGTGCCCTTTCAGTGATGAAAAAATGAAATAATTTCCTGTACATCTAATGCTGGTGCTTATTATTTTAGGTGGAGGGCCACCGGACTGTAAGGAGCGCACACCACTGGAGGAAACCTTGCTCTCCCTCATTGGCGACAAAGCCATTGAGGGCCAGCCGTTGCCAGAGACTGACCCATCTCATTCAGCTACCCTGCCTGTTGCTGCAGCTACCTTTCCCTCCACTGCTCAGCCTGCTGCTTTCACCCCATTTAATCTGCCTCACACATCTGCCTCTCAGCCAGCACCAGTGACTCCCGCAGCCTTTCCTGTTCCTAGAACTCCACCCCGTCATGTCAAACAATGTCTCTTGGCTGCATATCCACCACATGCAGCTACAGCATCAAACAATTCAAGCCTGCCTGATGATATCCTTGTTGGAGGTAAGACTAGTTCAGTGTTGTGGTGATGATTACTGGGCAATCAATACATATAATTCCTTCCTCCTAATGCACTGCAGCATTTATAGCCGGTGAATCACATAACCATATAACCAAACCATACGTGCCCCCTACGTGTCAACAAGTGGGTCGGTGGAAGGTTAGTGCCCCTCCCTGTAAAACAAATAACTCAAAGTCAAATGGCCACCCCTTATGGGATTGTGGCGTCTGGCAATAAATAGATAGATAGATAGAATCACATGCCTTGCTTTAAGGTTGATGTTCAGTACAGAGCCGTACTATTTATTACTTATTAGGTTTGAAATGTTGGAATGGCTCTAATGAATGAGGGTGGGATGTGGGAGCTTGTGGTGTCAGCTGATGATATTGTATTGCTGAGACTAATGGCATAATAGGCTTACTGCAAAACCTTTACTGGACTGGGAGAAGAAGAGGCAGGATAGTAAAAGGTATACTGTGTGTGTATATATATATATATATATATATATACTGTATATATATATATAGCAACAAGTTAGTGCCTGGGTTGGGGTTTAGGTTTAGTGAATGGAAATGTCAGCACTGAAGTGTTTTAAGGGAGGTCAGTCAGATGGTGAGCGGCTGGCATGAAGACTTGTGTGCGGCATCCTGTTCTAGGAAATTTACACCTTTTGTTTCATACATTAAGCATGTCTTTTTATTTCAGGTGTAACAGAGGACACACCTTTTGAGGATGTGAGTGCACGGCCTACACCTAGGAAGAGGAGGCGTCGTTCACTTAGTTGTAGTGTGGCTGTGAACAGTGACTCCTCCAAGCAGATTATCCGCCAGCAAGAAGAAATGCTGACTGCAGTACGAGGGATGGAGGCAGGCATAAATAAGTTAAATACAACCATGTCCTCCATTGATCATTCTTTTAAGAGTTTAGTCAAAATTTTAACCAGAATGGCACCCGAATAGCCTTTGACAATGGTTAGGTTAGGTTAGGAAGGCCAAGAGTGGGTCCCCACAAAGCAGCTTTGCAGGAAAGCCTGGGTAACTTATGCCACTCCCAGGTTCTTTGGCCTTTATTATTTAGTACTATCTGTACTATGGGTAGCCAGTATAAAACTGTGACGGTGTATTGAATGCAATGCAGATAACTGTGATAGGTGTGAAACTGTGATAATGCAGTGAAGTCAGCACAGTAAATAACTGTGATAATGCAATGAAGTCAGTGCAATAAATAACTGTGATGGGATTGAAACTTAAGTAAAAATTTTTTCTTACTACACTTTTACTTCATTTATAAAGTATTGATAGTAGTTAAACTATACAGTAGTGTACTAAATGGTTTGGTTATGTGTCGAGGATGGGAGAGAATAATAGGGTGCAAAGAGAAGGAATATAGCCAGTTTAAAACTGTGATAGTGCAGGTAATTTTTTTTTTCGATGTTGAATGACTCCTCTGTTAAACCAAATCCTTCAAGCCAGTATTATAAAGACTGATAATGCGGGTAATTATTTTTTTCCCCCTCTGTAAAACCTAATCCTTCAAGCCAGTATTATGAAGACTGATAATGCAGTGAAAGTGCAATAAATAACTGTGATAGGTATTTTTATTACGATACTTGTATTTTGTATACAAAATAAAAGAAACTATACAAACCTTATTTTATCATATCCATGTGAAATTAGTTAAGAGGCTGGGTGCTTTACTTGTATTAAGGCCATATGGAAGTGACAAATAACATACTGTAAATCTTACTGTATGTTAAAGTTCTAATGACGAGAGGGAGGGTTCATACAAATAGTCTGGCTTATCTCTGACAAGAGAGGGAGGGTTCATCCGAACAGTCTGTTTTATCTCTGGCAAAGAAGTGGTTGCAAGAAATTTAGGGAGGATGGGACTGGTTTGGTATCAAACACAGGTTTGTCTTTTTACCAGGACATTTCATGAAATACTAAAACACTCCTCAAAGTTCCCGTTATTCACTTCTTGTCAAGGAACTCCTTGACATCATTGTAATTTCTTGTGCTTTGGATGACTTCTAACCATTCACGCCAGTCTTGCAAAGGCTTTGCAAGAAGCTTATTAGACAGGTTAAAATGCATTTTTAAATTATAAAAAAGTTATATTGCAGCTGGCCTACAGTTAACACCAAGGAGGATTTTACATAATCCCATACTCCACAAGAAAGTTGAGCTCCCTCCCATCTCCAGGGAGGAGTTGTTTGGGTTATGGACCCATTTGCACCACAAATGTGGTGGGTGCTGGGGTTTCAATATCTCTACACCTCATCCCTTTTAGATGTTTGTTTAACCAGCCTAATGGGCTTACTGTAAAGCTTTAACAAGACTGGAAGAAGAGAATGGGGTAAGAGAAAAGGGAAAAAAGTACACAGCAGGGAAGAAGAACCTTCCCCATTTATCTGGCCTTGGGACTGGCACCAAGGTAGAGGGGGCCCGTCTCAGGTGTGACATTGTATCATCTCATTGTAGCCTAGCCAAAATTTATCACCTTGTGGGAGAATAACTGATCATGCAATGAAATCAGTGGAAATACATAAATTTACTGGGTATTATCAAATGGATTTAAACCAAGTACAGCATTTTTCTTGTTGTTTATTACTTTACATATATAATATACATACTTAATACAAAACACTGTCTCCTGTGCTTGCGAGCACTGTGCCACCAAAGACGAGCAGGCACAATCTCTAGCGTTCCCCAAGCTGTCTGGCTGAACAGTCCCAGGGAGTTCAAGAAGACAACTGTGGGGATTGGGCCTTCCCACAAAGCAGTTACCTGGGAAAGCACCAGCCCCGGCTTCGGGCGACTGAAGCCACTCCCAGGTTCACAGACCCCAAAAGGGGGCCAGGTAAGTGTGTGGCAGTTTGGCCCCCAGGTTGTCGCCTCTCCCTTGTCGACAACTGCAGGGGGTGGACCCAGGAATGTAAATGCTGTCATGCCACGGCCTCTTCACTAAGTTCATACCAACAGAATAAAAAATCTGGTGGTGGTGTTCCACAAGCTGTCTGGCCAAACAGCACCTTGAAAGAGTAACATCAACTACTGCACTCTTTATGAAAAGTATGACCGTACAACCTGCAGCCACTTTTCTGCTCCCATGTTGCCTCTTTGAACTGGTGGAGGTTCTACTTCAGGGACAGGCAAATCATTTTGAAGGTCTTCCTCAATGGGTATATTTCTGCTGATGCATCGATTGTGGAGGAAAACACAGGCATAAATAATTTTGCCACACTTAAGGGGATCGTACTGCAGTGCACCACCAGATTTGTGCAGACATCGGAACCTTGACTTAAGTATCCCAAATGTCTGCTCCACCACAACCCGAGTCTTGCTATGGGCCCTATTGTATCAGTCTTCTGCTGCAGATGTTGGGTTAGAGAAGGGAGTTAGCAGGCACTTCTGTAAGGGGTACCCACTATCTCCTGAAATATATATATATATATATATATATATATATGCTCAGCAGTCTGTTGGTGATGCTGATTAAATATATAAAATTAAACAAGTTTATGCTGAAAAGCAGTTCTGAATACTGTATATCTTGTTTGCTGTGCAAGTTGCACCCTCCTGCTACTGGTAGCACACCCAGCACTGATGCACTGGGGAAAACTTCGGGACACCACAGAAACTGGCTACAGAGATCAGGAGCAATGGCAAAGTGTAGTCACACTGAAGTTAAATAATAACACAGGAAGATTCGCACCTACATTGTTTGTTTAAGTTTTGCAAATAGTGAAATTCCACTCGATCAACACATTTTTTTCCTTCCCATATTAAACATTACTTACCCAGTAAGTAGGACTCCCCAAAGTCACCTCTGATGAGCCTGTTGTGAAGCTCTGAATTTCTATAGATGAAACTGTCGTGGGATGACCCCGGATATCTTGCCAGACAATGTGTGATCTCGTATTGACTATTGCACACCATCTGAACATTAAGTGAATGGTAGTTCTTACGGTTAATATACACAGCCTCATCTTCATGTGGTGCTTTTATAGCTATATGGGTACAATCTATAGCACCTATAATATGAGGGAAGTTAGCAAGTACATAAAAACCGTGTTTGACTGCATTCCTTTCACGATCAGTCACAGGCATCCTTATGTCTCTGATTGCTTTCAGAAATAATATTTCAGTCACCTTGCTCACGACTCTGCTTGTGCTTGCTTGACTTAACCCTGTCGTATCACCAACCACAGACTGGAAGCTACCACTTGCAAAGAACCTTAGGGCAGCTAATACTTGAGTATGTACCGGGAGTGCTCTCGATCTATTTGTTGGTCTCTCTAACCCTTCCCTCAGTTCATCGCAAATCTGAAGTATTTCATTGCGTGGGAATCTATAATATCTTAGCAAATGATGATCATTCACTGCCAGTGGGTCTAGAAGATCTCTTAAGATACAAGGCACTCGAGGCACTACTGCCCTGCGACGTCTTCCACGTGCTTCTTCCGCCTGTGCCACTGCTACGAATAATAATTCCATCTTGCTGAGTTGCTGGGTAAATGGAGGTAGATGCAGAACAATATTGTCACGTGCCTCTTACTTCAAAACCCGCGTGAGGTGTGCGATAAATGCGTTTCGGTGATACGGTAGTTTCGGATGTAAGCGTGGTTCTTCATGGATGAATAAGTATTTTAGTGGATATGTGTATCAGTAAGTAGTATTGTGATAAGTTAAGTATCTGATAAGCATCTCTAATAAATAGGATACTTTTCCTCAAGATTGAGTGTGCTTGAACCGAGGTACTTATGCTACCGGTATGGAGATCCTTTTGTTTTGGGGCCGTCGATATGCCATAGCTATTCTTGCATTTTTTTACTTTTTCGAGAATAATGTGCTACTACCCACAGAAATGTACATAGAATACCAAGTTTATCGAAAATGTTACTCATTTTGCATGAAAATTTGCCATTATATATAAATATGAGTTAGTATCTCCACTAGAGCCACAGGTTGTTGGTGTAAGTATTTGTAGAAATGTGACAACGTCGCATTAGCGTAGTATGCTTTGTGAATACCGCCTACGCTCAACGTAGGGTGTACGCTCGGTGTAAGCCTTTCGTGAATCCGGCGCCTGGACTCCTTCAGCTATACCCCTAATTTCTTCCATTACCCAACAGTATCACATCATATTTCTTCAGTACTGTAATAAGATAAACGTATACTACATATTCAAAAAGTTATCTTTTTCTTTTCCTCCATGCAGTATTGTTTCTTTGGCTTGCCACGCATGTACTGTCTGGCCTTTTCGGTCACTTTTACGTTACCAGCACTTCCTGTATTTTCCCTGGGCCACCACCACCACTTGGGCCAGCCCCTGAAGTTGAAGCCATGATATTGGAACACTCAGTAGCCAGACAATAAATGGAAGGTCACAAAAAGCTTTAACAGTGGCGAGACTGTGACAAGTTGAATGAATGCGCGGCGCGTGGATAAACAAACAATCGTCTTCTTCTTCTTCTTGGGGTAACTGCGGGGAGGTTCACCTTCCACCCGTCAGTATCACTTAGATACCGGCATTCACCCAAGAGAAAAGTAAAGGTAATGGAAAAATTTAAAACTGTACAATTTGGTAGGAGAGAGATAGTTGGAGATTAGTTATAAGAAAAGCTTAAGATACATACTTTCACTCCACATGGGTCAATGAACTGAATGACGACAGACTCGCACTCACTATCAGTGTTACCAGCTTGCTACGTGTTAAATCCCTAGCGGATTTTCGCTAACCGTGCAGCATTAATCGCTATGAGATAGTTTCATTCCT
Source organism: Birgus latro (assembly GCA_018397915.1). Lineage (NCBI taxonomy): Eukaryota > Metazoa > Arthropoda > Malacostraca > Decapoda > Coenobitidae > Birgus > Birgus latro. The sequence continues at coordinate 12,879 of JAGKTI010025658.1, forward strand.
GTCGCTATCCATGGATTCGCTACCCAAAAAAACGCTATCTGAGAGGCTCCACTGTACTGCACAGTAAAATGAAAAAATTACCATAATATATATATATATATCATCGTAAAGGTAATTTATTGTTTTATATATCTTTACTAGTTTTTTTTTTCTTTTGCCAAATATTTTTCTATGGCAAGGTTTAAAATTTTTGCTTTTTGCCTAACCACAACTCATCATTTTGACATTTTAATGGCTTTGTTCTCCTTTTTTGAATATACAACGATAAAGTACAACTATTCAGCTTTGAAATGACACGAAAACCAACATTCTATCATGAAAAGCGTATTTACACAGAGCGATCAAAGAAAAATATTGCGCCGCGAAGATGTGGGTCAGCGTGAGAGTGGCTGACTCTAGCATAGACATAATCTGCCTGGCCCAGAAACCTGATAGGGTTATTAATATTCACTTTAATGATAATGATACAAATTATATTAACAAAACCAATATAAATACAACAGAATGCTTAGGTAAACTATGCAAATAAACCACTACTGAAGAAGGGCTATGACCCCTGCCACCTACAGAACATCACAATCCCCTTCACCTCACCACCACAGCCTCTATACAGGGTGGTCAATACACTGTACAGTAAAACCCACTTCAACTGTACTTGTTTTACCTGGAAACTTGCTTAATATGAACTGGCCAATCACTGCACACAATACATCTGCTTAAATTAGCTGAGTATACATGCCATTTGGGTCACCTAACCAGTACACATTTACACTTATAAATATACCTCAGAAATCACAAACCTGCAACACAGTAAATTCATATTTCTGCACTGATGGATGTTCACAAGTCACAAGACATGCAAATACACTCATGAAAGCACCCATGTGCTCCACTCACAGGCACAACCTTGTGAACAAATGCTTGGACAATCTTGAGCAAATGCTTGGACAATCTTGAGCACGGTACTGTGCATTACTTATTTCTATACCCATAACTTTACTAAAATTC
>JAGKTI010025659.1:0-13885 GCA_018397915.1 Birgus latro
ACAGGGTGAGGACTGAGTGACAGGGTGAGGACTGAGTGACAGGGTGACGACTGACAGGTGTTTACAAGACTGTGGACTGAGAGGATTTTATAAGGCTGTGGACTGACAGGATTTTACAAGGCAGTGGACTGACAGGTTTTTACAAGGCTGTGGAATGAATCAGCAAAGGTATGTAGTGATAGAGGCTGTGGAATGTATCAGTAAACGTTTGTTTTGACTGTGGGTGTGGACTACCTGGATTTTAGAAGATGGGGAATGTCCTTGTGTGTACAACGACAGACTGGTTGTGGGTGTGGACTCACTGACGTGTTTACTATTGAACTGGCCTACTACCNTACTGGAGGATGTGGGGTGAATCATGAAGGGGTTGGAGTGATCGATGTGAGCTGAATCAGTAAGGGGGAGAATGATTAAGAGAATGTGGACTGACTAGAGTGAAAGTGATCGACTGGACTACAGACTGACTGTGCCGACTGCTGATCAGTGAGTCAATTGGTTAAAGACACTGAGAGGCAGAATCAGTGACTGTGGAGTGACTGGGCCTGTGAGTGCCTGACTGACTGGGGGTGTAACAAAGAGAGAAGATGGTTAAGTATTCAGGACGGGGTGTGATATGATTTTATAAAGGGCCAATGATGAGGTAGGACTTAGCTAACCAACTAACAGGAGAAACTCTGAGTTATTAAAGAAAGCACAAAGGTGTAAGCAAGTCCATAGTGAAATACACTTATTTATGAAACACCTTTAATTTATGTGATCAGCCTGCATTTCGCAATATAGTGTAGTCAGCAACGATACAGAAAGGCTTGCCATTCTTTCATTACGTTTCAGGAAGTAAAAAAACTGGTCATGTCTACACCTTAGCGCTCTTTTAAATGATACAATCCTATGACGGAACTGAAGACTATGGGCTGACCAAGGCCTAGATATTAACTGAAGGCAGAGTGTTTAGAGCTATACGAGTCGTGAACTAAAACTACCATATCCTGATTAACGACTGATTGGTGTAAAATAAAAAATACTGTGAGGCTGAAAGTCCTCGTACATTACCGGATAATAGAGGAGGATATTGCAGGGTAGGCAGCACATCCTCGGAGGGGTAAATTCAAGACGGGGTATTGGTGGCACTGAAGAGTATGTTGAGGTAGCACAAGCTGGATGATTTCATTCCTGTAAATGCCATACAAAATTAGGACAGTGTATTCGTTATTTCGGACTGTGGCTTTGTTGAAAATATCCACAATTTTTTTATTAAATATGTTTACATTATTTCGGCTTTGTCACTCACTGTACTAGATATTTCGCCCTTGTTATATTGTCTCACTGTACACAGTATTTTGTGAAGTACATACCTAATCTTCCCTTCAGATGAGGTTCTTTGTTGAGGTCCCTCTCACAGTCACGGTCAGCATCACCAGTGTCCCTCTCGGCTTCTCTTCAGCATCGTAAGTGTTCACTCCACCTGCCAAGTAGGTATTTTATTTATTTCTACTGTTCATTCGTCCACAGCCAACGTCTGAAGAGTTCGCAAACACCATCCTGGCGAATTTTAAGAAAAATAACCCTGACCTCTTCCTCAAAATGACTCAGTGAACACTCCCAGCTGTTCCTACTGAACCCACTTTCAGCTCTAACCCACTCTTCCAGCAGCTCTCCTTGAGGCATGTTAATTACTTAGAACTACTCTGACGGGCTCTTTGTTTGCCCATGTCCCCACCTTTGTGGTGGGGCGAATATCCAACAACAACAGCAGCAACAACTACGGAATCACACATCCATAGCACTTTTCGTATTTGACATACGGTTCTGTTAATTATGCTACAACTCAGCAGTCAGGACGGGGATTCAATTTTGAGCCAAACTAAAATTAAAGTATCGTCTCCATAAAAGAAGCATATCAGATACAGCCATTATGCCAGCTTGATTCCAACATTGTAATACATTACTGACTTCAAATTCAAGAAAGTAGAAATTTCGTTTAAAGGCAGCAGTGGAAATTTGATTCAAGAAATCTTCCTAAATAACTGCAAATTTAACGACAAAGAAAAACGTTGAAAAGGCTCTATATACGGAGAACTTTTCGTCGCATAATAACTGTACGATATAATGTCTTAATTCGTCTATAATGATATAATTTCGAAGCCGACGCATACAAGCTAATTTATTAACGTATCCAACACTGTAATCATATATTAAACAGTATGATCATATTCCACATATATCAAATTTGATACAACTAAACTGTACCTGGCGTGATGAAATGCGGACTTTGGCATCCCAGTATAACTCGTATCATATCTCGACTTGTTTCTTGTGTCATAGGCATAATTTCATGTATTCCTTGCTCATCTTTCCCTCTGGCTTCCTCTCGTGGTACCCTCTGTGCTGTTCTGGCCACCTCGATAAGTGAATGTACAGTACACTTCTGCTCACACATCCCTCTCTGTAATACCAGTGTTGGTGAACACGCAAGTCTCGAGTCCAATAAGCTATTTCAGAGTTACTTAATCTGCTACATAAACTTACCATAATTATTTACCATCTATAACTGGACTTGGAATATGAGCCTTAATCTTGTTGGTCTATTTCATTAACACCTCTTCCTTATGACAGTAATGATACCTTAATGTTATTGTTGCAGGTTGTTTAATGACACCAATGTCAATTATGCTGTAAGTATATCTATATTGCACAAAAGTATTAAAGTGACAAGTAAATCTCTTAGGAAGAGGCACTAAGTCCATTATGCCAACATGATTACCTCTGTCAACAAAACTGTTCCTCACTGCAACTGTCAGCAATACACAGGTTCCACAGGCCCCGACGATGCCCACACAAGCCCCGACAGGCCTCGTCGATGCTCCCACATGCCCCCGACAGGTTCTGACGACACTTCCACCACCAGTGCATCTGCCGCCAGCGTCTCAGGTCTGTACTCCGTCAGAGATCCTCAGCATCCGCCTGAAAGATGAACGAATTATTTGTAACAGACAGCCAAGTTATCTGTATATACATGGCTGTTTATTTTCACTGTCGTGCAGATATTTAACTGACTTAGACGTGTAATTAGATTCGGATATCTTAACACTAAACTACATCTTACCATTTGCAGCTTCCACAGTTCCCGACTGACACTTCATCTCCCGCCCTCATCTAATCCTGGCGACATCACAGCTCTGTCTCGGCAGCTCCTCACCCCCTGCAAGATGAACGTAGTCTCAGCAGCAGTTCTCTTAAGGTGTTTGTGTGCACATGGATGTTTTAGTTACACATGTATATGCTTTAAGAGGTTTATGTCAGCAAGAATAAGCAGATTTATCATACAGCAAATTTATCTTACCATTGCAGCATCCTAACCTTCCGCCGGCCACAAAGCTCGTACCCACTCCGACAGCTCCCGCCTCTTCCCCAACGTGGTAGGTACGCCGTCAGCATCCCTGCGGAACATGAACACTGCCGCATCATTTCTTCTAAGGTATATAAGCAGCTATTTGATGGGAATGTTCTTTACAGTGTTACGCAATTCCCTTTTAAAGGTTAAAAGCAAGAAATAGATTATGTGATCTTTAGCTTACGCATGTGCAGACAGATAGAACTTTTGAAAGCACTTTACATCTTCATAGAAGTGAATTATGTATTTTTGTTTGGTCGTACTTTTTCATTAATTATCTCTGGTTTGCTTAGTGTTTGGCAGCTGTGTCAAATTGAAGGTACAAGCTAGCAATCTTATGAACAAACTTTAGCACAAGACTGAAAACTTATTTCTTACCATTGCACCTGCTGTCGACGTATTTGCTGCAGTCCCACACCAGCACTGGAGCTCCACGCCGACGCCGCAGTCCCACGCCGACGCCGCAGTCCCACGCCGACGCCGCAGTCCCACGCCGACGCTGCAGTTCCACGCCGACGCCGCAGTCCCACGCCGATCCAGCAAGCCCCATGCTGACCCAGCAAGCCCCACGCCGACCCAGCAAGCCCAACGTCGACTCGATAAGCCCCAGCGCCGACCCAGCAAGCCCCAACGCCGACCCAGCAAGCCAACTCCGACCCAGCAAGCCCCACGCCGACCCAACGACCGCCACGCCGACCCAGCAAGCCCCACTCCGACGCAACACCCCCACGCCGACGCTGCAGGTCCCGCCTCTCGTCGTAGGTGGGTCGTCTGCATCGGTCTGTAAGATTAACACAGTCACAGCAACAGTTCTCAGTTATAATTCTCTCTCAGTTGTCTTAATTCAGTAGATTTAAGTGATAGCATAGTGACGTTCTCATGAGATTATATTTCTTTAATGCCTCTTCCTTCACGATTTGTTTTGCATAATTGTGCCTGAACATCTTCCTATAGTGCCTAAAGAAGAAGAGTAACATTTAGCATCTACAGGTAACGTGGTGCCATAGGTTTCTTTCACCTGCCTTCACCACTCACGCCTTTACTAGTATGTGTAATTAATAGTATGTTGTTTTTCATTACCTATGTCGTGGCTACATGAAATTCGATGGACTTACTCTAAAAGGTAGGAATGAGTAACCTTGATTACTAGTCATTCTCCAGTCTGATTATTACTTTGCTATAGACTGAGCATAAAGGTGTCATGGATACTCATCAGGTTAGGGTAAATGCACCAGAGATACTAATGAGCTCACGAGAATACGGTCACAAGGGAAAGGTTGCCAACAGTTTACACACCAGCATCACGTCGAAGTGGTACCTCGTCCCCTCGTGGGTCTCATCTTCGCTCCCCCTCGCCTGTCCTCGCTCCTACATCCATCCGTCCTCGCTCCCTCGCTCGTCCGTCCTGCTCCATCACCCCCTCTCCCGTCCTCGCCCCCACTCAGCACATCGGGTTCAGGGAAGCTGGGTGGTCGATGATGCATCTCCGCTCTTCTGTGCTCGTCTGTCAAAATCATAAATATCACAACCTAATGTGCTTTTAGTGCTGCCATATTAGACTAAGTAAAGCCATATACTGTATACTTGTTCAGGGAAGCATCATACATGTTATGTACATTAGGTGTTTAGGTCTTTAGATTAATGTTGTTGTGAATTAATATTCGACCATTATTCGAAACTGAATTTTCTGTCATGTGTTACATTTGGCTAATTTCATTTCCATTTCAGGATCATCCAGTTACCTGTTTCATCGCTGAAGTTTGCTGCTGCTGCTGCTGCCGCTGCTACTACTGATGACGACGATGCTGCTGCTGTCGCTCCTCCGTTGGTGGTGTATCGCCGCTCAGAGAACATGCAGTATCCAACCACCAACATCGACAACCACAGACATGTCCGGCCGGACAACCATGCAACCAACACCAACCAAGTAAGCTAAACAGATGACCTAAGACCACACTCCTAACTTCACCTAGCCTAGAAAGCCAACCTAGGTGACCATAACTCTGCTGCCTAACCCACCTAAGCTTGCCCCATGACCCTCCCTGCTCCTGGCTACCCCCCACCCCCACCCCAGCCTGCCCTCCACCCTACCATCACAACACGCCAGCGAGCCGACCTGTGGGTGAGAGATTAGGTCATATCAGTATAAAAGGTTAATACATGTTAAGATTTAAAATGAGAGTAATTAAAGGATTAATTAGTGCATTGAGTTTACACAAGGTTGTTCATATCAGAGATGTACACTTGCAACAACGATAATTGCAAATTTATGCGCAATATTATTAGCAAATTACAGTGAGATTGGATGGGGAGGATATGAAGAATGTGACTTCATTTAAGTACTTGGGTAGTGTGATGAGTAGGGATGGAAGTTTAGGGGGTAAGTGCTTGAAAGGAGGCAGCAGGGATGAAAGATTGCTGGTTCCTTGAAAGCAGTGATAAGAAACAGGGAAGTGAACATGGAAGTGAAAAAGCTGCTACATGACAGTATTGTGATACCAACTCTAACATATGGAAGTGAAGCTTGGACCCTGTTGGAGGGACAGAAGTCAAGAGTGAGAGCAGTGGAAATGAGTTATTTGAGAGTAGCATGTGGAGTCACATGGAGAGATAGACTGACAAATGAGGAAGTGAAGGAGTGTTGTGGTTGGATGTGGATGTGATAGGAAGCGTTAGCAAGAACGCATTAAGGTGGTTTGGCCATGTGGAGTGGATGGAGAGTGAGAGACTGACGAGAAGAGTGAGTGAGTGAGGTGGAAGGGGGAGAGGGAGAGGGAGACAAAGGATGAGATGGAAGGATGGAGTGGAGAGGTATATGAGAGAGGAGAGTATGAGCTGGGAGTAGGGCAGTGAAATGGCGGGAGAAAGAGCGACATGGAGGCGATTTGTTTGTGGCCACCCCTTACGGGATTACGGCGTCTGGCAATAGATAGACAGACAATATTCTTTCATATACCTGTTGCTCAAGCTGCTGGTTTTGACTCCTCAGTAGGATGACGCCTGTATAATTGTATTTCGACTGCCTCTGACGGAGTACTTCAGATCAAGAAGGGTGTCCAACAGAAGGGATTAAATGCAACCTCCATCCATCCATTTTGGTGTTGGAGAGGGACACCGTGTGGTGGCACTGACAGAACTAACGGATGTTGAGCTGCAGGGCAGGGCTAACTTCAGCAGTCAGTCCAGTGGGTTCATATATGCATCTCTCGTAGTGAAGCTGTTAATTCTAGCTTGCTCTTCACTCCTCGCTGCTGCTTAAAATTGTACCAGCCAGCGAAGAACAGCCTGGGAAAAAAATGCAGAGTTTAGCTAATTTGTGGAGACGTGAATATTGAGGCGAAATATAACATGTCATATATCTTACCGAGACTTATTTAGCCATAGCATTTTATATTCCGCCACTGAGCTTAGTAACAAAGGCTGTAAAAGAACGAAAGTCTGGACCAGAGTGTGAGAAGTACACTCCATTTCACAGACTCTTGCCCCATCAGTGATGTCCTCAACACCTGTAATACTGATAAAGGCCCTTAGTGCTGGATATACCTTTTTGTATTGCCTTTCTATATTGATTCACTAGGTAATAAATGGAGGTTCGCATAGCGCAGAGGATTTACATTAACACTACAGGTGTTGAGGACATCACAGATGGTGCCAAACTTGGTGAAATGGAGTATAGTCATAAATACGATCAAGAAATCAGTTTTAACCTCTTCAGCTCAACGACTTTTTTCGTTTAGTTCATGCTGCCTTCAGGCGTTTTTTTATCATAGGACTTGCAATAGTGAAGGGGTTAAGGCTGTATCAAACCCCTTTATATCATAAATTAGGCTGATTTAAATAGTTTGGAAGTAGCGAGACTAATTGGCAAAATACGCTATAGTGAAGGAGTTAGCGGCAGTATTGAAGGTCTATCAGGGGCAGAAATTGATCCTGTAATGCCTCTTCCAGTCTGATATCAGGCAACCACCAGACGCTTTTATTCAGCTTATGGGATCTCTCGTGGCTAAAGGATTAATGAATGATGTGTCTAATCCCCCCAGTTCGAAATAATAATCTCATGATTGAAAATAATTCCCCAGTTACAAAATACCCATAACTCCTTTAATTCGTAAAAATTAAAGTAAATGCAGTTGTCTTCAGATGCGAGGAATAAAATAGGATAATTCGTCATCGGTTTACTGTGGTTAACAGGAGAATTTATTCACGATCAGGGCTCAACGTATGTGGCTTATTTCCAGTCTTACTGTTTGTGGTAGAGTAGAAAAAATTCTTAATGTAAAATTATGTATATTGAAATGAAAAAGGTAGACAGCAGGCAGTAATGAGGACACTGGTGTTGGTAGTATTGAAATTTCACTAAGCTGAAAGGACAGCCTGCCGGCTTCCTTCACCTCACTGGCAGACATATTGGAAAGACCGGTAAAATTCCTAAGAATATCTGGCTATTTCTTTAAAAAATATATATATAAATTAAATTCGAGCTTCGTTTTGGCCGAAAGACACCAAAAACTTGGAAAATAAGTCATGCATGAAATAACAGGCTTTTAACTTCCCAAAACAGACCTGAAATGGAGGAGAAAAATCGCCAAAGTCCATCAGCTTGGCAGGTGGAGCCGGGAGGTCCGTCCTGTAGGCCGTCCGGGGTACAAATGAGAGGCGGTGGTCGCCACCTTAACGTCATCAGCTTGGTTAGTTCACCCCACTGCCACCAGGACCACTCCGGCCACCACAACCCTGACTCCGCTTGTTTTCCGCCATTTTAAGGTTAGTTTATGCTGCTATTACTACTTCTAGTGCTATATTCCTTGATTTTCTAGTAGAATATATAAAGCTAGCTCAGATCTCGCATAAATCATACCCTAAGTTAAATGATAAATTATAATATATTGCTTCGAAACCAACCTTACGAGTCAATCTGTTTTCCTACGTTAATTTTATAGCCTTTGCTCATGATACTCCTTTCTATTTTGCCTATTCCTAAACACATCCAACTCAATTATTTATGCCTGATTAATCTACAAGACTAAAAAATTAATAAGCATCATTTCCCTCCTTGATTCTAACTCTGTCTCGGATCGTTATCTATTAGCATTAAGCTCTTCATCACTATTGCAAAGTCCATACAAGGAAGCCAAAGGAGATTATCATAAAGCATTTTTAAGGGGAATAGTCATGTCCTAGGTATTTTAGTCTATCTTCTGGTGGTGGGATTTCTCGTAGTTTTATTCGAGCTAACTCAGACGATTTCATCCAGTTGCTTGGTTCATAGGAGCCTGATTGTTCATACCTGTAGTTATACCTCCGCTAACACATTTTTATTCAGTCCAGACTTAGTCACAAGAGCATAGGTGTTAAGTATATGGTTTGTGGGTTGTCCGTGTGTGTGTGTGTGTGTGATTGTGTAAGGGTTATTGTGGGTAGTTTGTGTGTGTAAGGGTGTTTGTGATAATCTGTGTGTGTTTGTGTTTTGTGGGTAGTCTATACGTGTAAGTGTGTGTGTGTGTGTGCACGTGTGTGTGTGTGTGTGTGCACACGTGTAAGTGTGTGTGTGTGTGCACGTGTAAGTGTGTGTATGTGTGTGCACGTGTAAGTGTGTGTGTGTGTGTGCACGTGTAAGTGTGTGCACGTGTAAGTGTGTGCACGTGTAAGTGTGTGTGCGTGTGCGTGTGTGAGGGGAGAAGGAATGTTGGGGGTGCGTGCCTGTGGTTAAGGCATGGTATACGAGTATATAAATGTTTATGGTATAGTGTATATGACGATGGTTAATGTAAAATTGTGTTTGTGTGTATATGAGACAGACAGAAATGGAAATAGACACTGATATAGAAATGGAAATAGTGATGGAAACGGAAATAGTGATATTGAAATCGAAACAGAGAAACAGACAGAAGTGGAAATAGACAGCGATAGAGATAGAAATGGAAATATACAGTGATAGAGACAGAAATGGAAACAGAGAGCGACAGAGACACGAGTCAGCGATCCCAGCAGACGAACAGCATACCAGACCTCCCACCACGGCGGAGTCTGCCCTGCAACTGAGACCTTCACGCTGCCACACCCTGACTTCACTCTGACCCCAGCACGGAGGATTTTACACTCTATGCTCCATAATATACTTGTAATTCCACCTGATTTTCTTCCCTGAGGTAATGCACTAGAGATATATTAATGTTTTTCAATGGATTTTAATAGTTTGGTAAAGTTATTGTGTTATATGTGTTGTACGATCAAGTAGGTCAATAAGTTGTTTGCCAGACGTACGACTGAGTTTTCACGGCAAATTAAATCAATAATTGACCTATTTGTACTATTTATATTTATTTAATAGGGAGATTTTGTTACAGCACAGCACACTGTATCATTACATATATAATACATGCACCACAACACGCCACACGAGGCGGTGAGCTTCCAGGTCACATAACCAGCCCCAAATGCCCCCTATCTCCCTACAGGAGAACGGTGAACATCAGGAAAGGGAAACTTCAGCCTGCAGTCCACTGGGATCACCTACAGACCAGCCTACGACCACAAGAACGACGGGAGCAACAGCAACAAGGGCATGATAAAACAAGGAATACGAGTGTGTAATTGATTTTATTGCAATCTAATAAATGAAATACACCACAGAGTAACATTCATTGCACCCTCAGAAGCGGAGGGACCCGAGGATAGGCGTTTAAAATTAATAAAAATAGCATAGTCTCCCCTTTATTAATCATAGAAAACGTTTCACCCAAAAAATTTTTGGAGAAAAACAAATATTTGGGTCTTCCCTTCATCATCATCATCATCATACAACACGTGACACCCGAAGCAGTGTCGACCATAGTTATAGATACAGCTGTGTGTGTGTGTGTGTGTGTGTGTGTGTGTGTGTGTGTGTGGGTAAGGGTGGTGATGACATGGTCTTCAGATGTTATGACAGTGACACAGCTGGCCTGGCAGCTTTGTTCCTTGTCTGACGAGGACCGGATTACTTGGCATGTCACTCTGCTCTTTATCGAGGCAGGTAGTGTTCTTATGGTATTATGCAGCGCCCCAGGATTTATTTTGGGGTGTTTCATTTTTCCAAGACCCATCAGTTTTGTTATGGATATTCAGTCAGTCCAACTTTGTCTTGAGTACACTGTCATTTTATTATTATTTTGATAATTCTAAAACTTTTTATTAGTGTTTTCATTAAATCTTGTCACTTTGACCTATTTTCGATAAATGCAGAAAGTCAGGTATTCAAAGACACCATTTTGTCGTACATGGGGATCAATAACATACACAAAACTCGTAACATAAGTTTATTGGTTACAGTTACTCTTACATCTGAAGGTAATGATTTAATAATTACCTGTTGAATGGCTCACGTTTTCGCTAAGTAATTAATAGACTCAGATTTATAGCTAACAGCTGAGACTCACATAGGCTTCAGAGACTTGAACTGAGTGAAGCCTAACATACTTTAGCCTTTAGCTGATATAAAATACATCACTATCACTAAGCTCTTCTAGCCTCGGGTCCCTAAATGTTAGTCATGTTCACTTGGTTTAGTGTGGATATAAAGTACATATTCCCGTTGTCTGAGACTCTCTAGCACCTCTTTCTTGCCTGTTTTACATATTACACATTATTTTAAACATTAATAACATACGTAGAAATAATCTTAAGAAAACGATGCTAGAAGGAATAGTTTTAAGGTGGTTTCTGCAATGTAAGATTAAATAACTAATGCTGACACTGATTTGAACTAAGACACATCTGGTCCACAGGTTGTGCTGGAGTCTGCTGCCTTGACGCTGCTTCCTGGGCAGACTGGTCATACCCTGTTGAAGTTTGGTCTCCCCTGCCTTGAGAAGCCTGGTTGTATGGTGTGATGTCTTCCCCTGCCGTGAGACCTTTCCCTGCCGTGAGATGCGTGGTGGTGGTGGTGGCGGGGTGTGGTGTCTTCCCCTGCCGTTAGATAACTTGCTACTGCTGGTGATGTGCCCTCACCTGCCGAGAGAAGCCTGGTGTTAGAAGGTAATAGCCATATACAAAAATACTATTATGAAAGAGGACATAAATCAGTCTTAAGGATTATAAATGAAGATAGTTGTTCTGAGAAATAATAATTCTGTAATAACGCTTGTCGATTTAAACTAATGCTCGTCTGCTTCTGCTTCACAGGTTGTCTGCATCAGCTGTTTTTACCCTGCTGCCTTGCAAGACTGGTTGTACCCTGCTGAAGTTTGGTTTCATCCCCCGCCGTCAGAAGCCTGGTGGTGTGATCTGCCCTGATGCGAGAAGATGTGGTGGTTTACCCACCTGTGAGGAGACTGACAGTGGCTGTGTGATCTCTCCTGTCATAAGATTTGTGGAGAGGTGTGATGATGGCCTCCCCTACCGTGAAAAACTTGCTAGTGATTGTGTGATCCCTACTGTGAGAAGACTTAGTGTGATATATTCTGCCCTGAGAAGCCTGCTGGCGAAAGTGTGATCCCTGCTGTGAGAAGACTTAGTATGATCTGTCCTGCCCTGAGAAGCCTGCTGGCGATAGTGTGATCCCTGCTGTGAGAAGACTTAGTGTGATCTGTCCTGCCCTGAGAAACTGCTGGTGATAGTGTGATCCCCGCTGCTGGTGTGATCTTTCCTGCCCTGAGAAGACTGCTTGTGATAGTGTGATCCCCGCTGCCATAAGACTGATAGTGATGGTGGTGTGGTGTTGCTCTCCCCTGCCCTGACAAAACTGACACTGGTGTAATCTCCCCTGCCTTGAGAAGCCTGGTGGTGACGGTGCCATCTCCATTGCAAGTCGGATCGCTCCCCTCCAGGATGTTCTTTGGCCAAATGCTACTTTTGAATGCATTCTTCATATTGCTGTATCTGTTAATGTATTTTATACTGAAATATTGATAATAGAAATTGAAGTTTTCTGCCTTGTGTCCTTATCTTTTGAACTTAAGGTGGTTTTAAAACTGAATATCTTCCTATACTGAACTACGACAAACTTAAATATAAATAAAACATAGACAGGCACAATTAATAAACACACATAGAAAATACGCAATGAAGAAATTTGTCCAGTCTGATAAAACTCCAGTCAAACTTTTACTCCAACAAATGTCTTGAAAACTCATGCAGATTATCAGGTACATGGTTATGGAGTGGCATGGGAGGCAGGGTGGGGAAGCTTTCAGATATGATGCAGTGTTGGTTGGGATTGGGTAGGGTGCCGCAGGGTTGGGAATGTTAGGGGATGGTAGTAGGGTAGTGGACTAGAGCAGGGTAGGTAAGGCAGGGTATAGTCGAGTCAGGTAGGGTAGGGTATTGTATGGTAGTTAGACAGGACACCTCTGATGGGTGGATGTCAGGATGGGGGAGGAAGCTTGTAATATAGTGTTATGATCAAGATGTTATACTTATTACCCTGTACTTTATATAAGTGTGTAGGCGTTTCATCATTTTCTGGAGGTGGGATACTGGAGGTGGGATGCTGGTGGTTGGATGTTTGAGGTGGGATGTTTGTGGTGGGATGCAGGTGGTGGGATGGAGGTGGTGGGATGCTGGAGATGGAATGCAGATGGTGGGATACAGGCGGTGGGATGCAGGTGGTGGGATGCTGGAGATGGGATTATGGAGAGAGAATGCAGATGGTGGGATACAGGCGGTGGGATGCAGGTGGTGGGATGCTGGAGATGGGATACAGGTGGTGGGATGCAGGTGGTGGGATGCAGGTGGTGGGATGCTGGGATTTTGGGAGATGGGATGCTGTTCAAAAGGGTTTCATAGTGTTTGTCTGGCGGCTGCTTTATGTGCCTGGTTACCTCCGTCAACTTAGGTTATGTATTCACCCGAATCTGTCTGTCTGTGTGCATGTCTGTCTGTCTGCCTGTGAACAAGACGTTTCCAAAAAAGTTGCTATCGGACCTCATTGGATTCTGGTGGATAGGTGGGCACAGGGACAAGGAAGAGTGTTGGTGTGTACGGTTTGCAAGGTGTTGTAGTGGGTGTTAGACAGGATGGGGGCCCATGCTGAGTAGGCAAAGGACATCACTTATCTGGTGTAGCATTTGTTCAGAAAGGATTGTGTTTCATTTAGTTACTCAGAGTCTGTCCCTGCAAGTGTTCTGAGTGCACTGAGTCTGCGGATGCACCACCTTTTCTGTATATGTGTAGGGTAGGGTAGGGTATGGTAAGGAGAGTAGGGTATGGTAAGAAGGGTTGGGTAGGGCAGGTTAGGGTAAGTAGGGTAGGGTAATGCAAGGTAGGGTGGTGTAGGGTAAGTTTGACTGCATCACAGAGCAATGCTTTAGTAAATCTGGAGATAGAAAATAAACCAGACTTAGCTTTTAACATCAAGCGAGATGGATGGATGGACGGAAGAATGGATGGATGGACGGAAGGGGAATCTTGGATGCTTGGACCGATGGTAGAGTTCCTCCTGTTTCGTCCTTCCACCTGCCGACAAAAATCATCATCATCATCATCATCATCATCATCATCATCATCATCATCATC
>JAGKTI010025662.1:0-13884 GCA_018397915.1 Birgus latro
ATGAAACTATCAAGAATGTAACACGTAAGACATCATGCGAGTGAAGGGGTTAAGCTGAAGAGAATACACCTAAGTTCTGAGATTAAGGAAGAGGTTGAAAAAAATCTGGGTGGGAGTAGGTTACACAGTATGTGAAGAGAACAAGATAATTAATACAAGAGACAATACAGAGAGAGACTACAGAATAACTAACAGAGTCTGATGAGATAAAAGAAAAACAGTTAAATCTCTCATATTCGGGTCAGGATCTTAAGAAATGCACCTTCCTGCGGTGGTGCCGACGCCACCATAAAGCACTGAACGACAGGTTAATTAGACTTGTAGTGGCAAGGCAGGTTCGAGCCCCCCACACAAGAGGGAGCTTTAAGGTACAATCTTACGCAACCTCGCGTTGATATATAAACAAAATATCACTTATTATTGTTTTCATTATTTGTTTTGCAGGCACTCACCCGTAGGAATAATATGCGTGTAGTTCTGTTCTCTAAGATTAATCCATACAACATTAATATATCGCACATAACTTATAGTTTGTGATCGGTTATTGTCAGGAAACAATATTTAGAGTAAATTATTCTTTCTTTATACATTAAATGTACTGTAAAAATTTACGTATTTTTACGGTATACTAACAGTCAGTTTCTTGAAACCTTCAGGATGTTGTCAGTATTCGTCTTGCTAGCGTATGTAACCCACCCTGGAAATTATTGTAGCTAATTAGTGGTTGTCAAGCGGGATGTGAAAAATAAATACACTGCAAATAAGTCGTCAGTTGTCACTTTGGGAAGAGAAATATACTGAATATAAATTATCTAATAGAGCTGTAAGTTTTACTTTATTCCGGCTTACTTCGCCAATTTTCTAAAGATGAAAATTTCATAAACCTTCTCAACAGTACACAGCGGAGACTAATCACTCATGAATGCTGAACCGTTGGCCTCTGAAAGAGTGTCCTTACCCCGACAATCGATAATTAATTCTAATAAAGAATGAATATTGCTGGTGGTAACTCCTGGCTGGCGCAAACAGTTTTATGAATTAAAATGAAAGAACTAGCTTAACTAACAGTCGTGATTAATGTAAAAAGTTTGTGCGAACTGGGAGTAGCAAACTACTAATTTAAGTAAGCACAGTATGGAGAACTGAAACATGATTTTTACGTTTAATCCAGCCCAAAGAAAAGAACTGTAAATTTATTAATTACAAACAAAATGAATTCTTACAAGATAACTTAAATGAGTCATCACTCACTCACGCAATCAAACAACTAGCTAATACTTTTAAGACTAGAAAACACAGAAAGAAAATAATGGTCAGTGAAGAAAATGGAGTTGTGGCGGTGAAGAGACCGGGCGGCTCTGCTACCCAGGCCGAGCTGCAACGCACACTGCTGACGTCCACTGCTGCCGATCACCAATTCGGTGGTGAGCCACAGGGATCGTTGGACTGCTAGGGACTGGATGATAAGCTACAACATGGAGGTCTTCACTCTGCTCAGCACTGTTCTTGAGAACCTCCTCCCGTGGCAGCACTACACCAACTGACTAATGTTCTCACGCCAGTCACAAGTCACAAAGCAATACCTGATCCCCGGAGGTAAGCGTGGCTTAGCTCAACAGCTAAAGAGGCAGGGCGGAGGAATGATAAATACGCATTAGTATCACTCAGTAATGCGCCAAGGGCGTGAATAAGAACAATCACGAGTGAAACAATAACAAATGTTTTAAGAACAATCCCGACTGGAACACTGACAGAACAGTTAGCTGAATGAATGTTTCTAGGTTTTTCACTAATGCATTTTGTGTTCCCGTAACGTCATGAATTTGTATAAAAAAAAAAACAATTTGGCAATTCATGACAATGGTGAATTACAGTATATTCTACGATGCATGAGAGTGTGATCTGTTGTTATGCCCCCGTACCACACTGCCACAGGCTCCAACAGCAATAGTATAATTCTCGTGTTCGTTGTCTTGTTTATCAAGGAGCTACACTGTATGCTTCCCAACTACACTTCACTGATTTCACAAGCAGCTACACTAACTTCATAAGGCCACAAGTAAAACTAAACTGCAACTCCTCTATTCTCTCGCCCATCCATTTATAACCATGTTCGATACTCGAATCTTCCGGTACGTGCTCCTAGCCACAACAGTCCTCTATTCCAGAGCTTTCTTGCATTACGAAGCACTCTAAATGCTTTAGCATTACATATCTTAAGAATATTCACCTTTTTAAAACATTATAGGGAAAAAGAAAATACGAATTAATGCATGACTTTACAAAATTCCTCTGCTCACATCAGCCGGCTATCTGGCAACTCTTGACTCGTGGCTGAAAATACGAGAATTATTGGAAACCTTCCAGTACCACGCACCCAATACTCCTGCTTCTGAACACTACCCCCTACCTAGTCCTTCTGTCGTCCTGCCAAAACTGCATAATATTTATAAACATAATCCTTAATTCAAACTAAACCTTTAGTTATACACAAAATAGTCCTCCAAATCATCAGGTCTTCTCCTATACCACTTTCAACGACGTCCCTGCTCCTCCACACAGTCCACTCTTGGAATGACTTGGTCCTCTTCCTGATTCACTTCTTCCCTATGGAAACTGCCACCATCCTCTTGTACTTCAGCTCCTTGGTCCCCCTCAACACCATCAGCAGTGGGTGTGCAATTTCTCGGGGACGTCCCAGCTGTACTTTCCTTGTCCATGGTACTCCCACAGACGATTTACATGTACCACCTTCGTGCAAGACTTCCTACCTCCCTGAATCTGGTACATTACATCTGACAGGCCCAGTGAAGGGCCCATCCACAGGCTCTGCCGCTTCAGTGACTGTCCCTTCTTCTGCTGAAGATTGTATAGCCAAACTTTGTCACCATTCTTGAAGCTCACCTTGTTTGCCTTGGCATCATATTTGCATTTCATCACTTCATCTAAAAACTTCAGAGCTTCTTGAACCTGGAGATGAACTTAAGCTAGTCTTTCCTGAAGACGCTTCGCATAGCTGGAGGCATCTGTAGGCAGCTCTTCACAAGGTGGTAAACTGGCAATCGTAACTACTGCCCCAGCATCAGTTTTGCAGGGGTGTAGCAGGCAGATTCGTAGGATGCAGACCGATATGTCATCAGCAATGCAGGTGATTTCTGGCCCCATTCCATCTGTCCCTCTATACAGTACTTGGCCAATTCCAGTCCCTGGGTCCAGTTAAATTTCTCCACCATCCCATCTGACTGTGGCCTTAGTAGGGTCGTCCTGGTCTTCTTGATCTCCAGTAACTTTCAGCACTTGCAGAACACAACAGACTTACTTTCTACCCTGGTCTGAATGTAACTTTTGTGGCATCCCAAAATGACAGAGATGATAAACCAACATCTGAGCAACAGTCGCAGCCACTTGTTTGGGGATGGCATAGGCTTCTGGCCACTTTGTGAAGTAGTCCATTGCAACACATTTAAACTGGTTTCTACTTTCAGTGAGTGGCAGAGCTCCAGCAATGTCCCCCACGACTCTTTCCATGAGTGCACCCACTTGGTACAGCTGAAGACGTGCACTACCACATTTCTTGGGTCCTTTCTTCGCACAGCAAACATAACAGGCCCGACACCACTCTCCAACATCCTGATGCACGCCAGTCCTTTAGAACCTCTGTCACAACCGACTTAGAGTTTTCTTAGCTCCCAGATGCCAAGTGATCTGGTTATGAGACTCTTGTAAGACCTCAGGCCTCATTTTCTTAGGAACCAACAGTTGTCAATATTTGCTGAGGCCATTGGGTGTCTCCCACTGATGCTCCAGTACTCCGTTGTTCAAACGAAGAAGGTCCCAATGACTCCAGTAGCTCTTAGTCACAGGGCTGAGCCTGGAAACCTCTTCCCAAGTTTGTCAAATTGTACCCCACTGCAGCCAGTAAAGCCAGTAATGATTGTATATCTGCATCCTCCATCTTCATCCTCTTCAGGTCTCCTTCACCTGACACTGGGCCTGTCATTGCAGTAGGGCTGCATTTCTTGCTACAATCTTCTTTCCTACCACACTCCTTGCAATCTGGGTCACAAGGCGACAACTCAGACTGTCAACATTGCCATGTATCCACCCAGGACAGTGCTGCCCCTCACAGTTGTGCTGGTCCAGCTTCCTGAGCCACCATGCTAGTTGTCTTTCCGGATTCTTTAATGTCTTCAGCCACTTCAGTAAAGCATGGTCTGTCCTGATGATTAAGTAGGACCCATACAAGAAGAGGTGGAAGAAATCAAGGCTCTTCATCACTGCCAAGGGCTCCTTATGGGTCACACAGTAGTTCCGTTCTGGTAGGCTGAGCTTCTTGCTGTAATACGCAACCACATTGTTATCCTTCTGTGACAGGATTCCACCAATACCATGGTCACTAGAGCCGCAGTCCAGGATGAATGGCTGACTCAGATCGGGATATGGCAACACTGGAGAGCTTGCCAATGCATGCATGAGTTTATACAAGACTTCCTAAGTCACTGCAGTCCACACAAACTTCTGCCTCTTTCCTAACAACTTGTGCACAGGTGCAGCCATCTTTGCAAAGTCCTTGATAAAACGCTGGTAGTAGGTACACAAACCCAGGAAACTTCGTAGCTTCTTCACACAAGTTGGAACTGACAAGTTTTTTCACAGTTGCCACCTTTTCCAGATCAGTATGGACGCTGCTTTTGCCTACTATTTGTCTCAGGTACTTCACTTCCTTCAGGAACAAGCAGCACTTCTAGAGGTTCAGCTCGAGATGTGCTGCTCGTGTCCTGTTGAAAACCTCCAACAGCCTCTCCAATTCCTCGTCGAAAGACCGTCAAAACACAAGTACCTCAAGATAAATGAAACCCTTCCAGTACTCGAACCATGAGGCACTCAAAAGTAGCCGGGACATTACACAGGCCAAATAGCATCATTTTGAACTTCAAAAAACACCACCCATACGAAAAGGCTGTTTTCTCCTTCTCCTTTTCTACAACCCTGACCCAGTGATATGCCCGCCTTCATGTCTAGGGTAGTGAACTACTTGACACCTGACAGAACATCCAGTGTGTCATCAATTCTTGGTAAGAGGTATGCATCCTTCACTGCCACTTCATTCAGGGCACGATAATCCACACAACACCTCACTGAGCCATACCTCTTCTTTACCAGAACAACTGCTGATGCCAAAGGACTGCTGAACTCTTCTATGACTCCCTGACTTTGAAGATTCTCCATCACCCTCTCCATTTCTTGCCGTTGAGCTGGCGCCATCCTCTGAGCTAGCTGTTTAATTGGGCTTTGACTCCCTTGTTGATACAATTCTCTACCAGATCTGTGTATCCCAGGCTTAGGTTTTCAGTGGAAAAGACATCAGCAGATTTCACTAGCAGTTGCTTTAACTGCAGCACCTTTGAGTCATCCAGGCACTGGCAACTCCTGGATAACAGGTCTTGTAAGTGAGTCCCATCTATTTTGGCTATACTCCTTTGACAGGCCTTCCACTGACGCTACTCAGGTTCCCTGCCTGGAACAGTCGCGCTATTTCTCACTCGTTGATTTTCTGTGTCTCACGGAAGAAATTGGCCACCACAACTGGCACTTCGTCTGTGTCTTTTTCTACCAAAGTCCTCCCCGCCATCACCAATACACCAGTCCTGTATGAGACAGCCCTAGCATGTATTCAATATGGATAGTGGGTGTTAGTGCCGAAGTGGTGACATGTAGAGGTGTATGGTATGTAGGAGGATTGCTGGGCCTTGATAGCAGGCTGTAAAGCCTATACCCAGAGTCGGACACATAAAAAAAATAATAATAATAATCATGCTTCCTAGACAGCTGTCGAAAGAGCCACTCATCTTGCACTGGAGCAATAGTTCTGATCTTGGGGTGTCAGTGAGGTGTGGAGCGCCCTCATCTCACCACCAAAAATGGTGTGTCTGATGGCCGTGACAGGAACCGACTTTCCTTGAACCTTGAGCCTCATGGAGCAGAAGTCCAGCTCACATCCTGTGGACATCAAACAGTCCAGACAAAAAAGGCAAAGATCCTCCATCTTGGCCATGTAGACTGGAAGTGTGGCCTTTTACCCTGCCAATTCAATCCGGACATCCAAGGGTCCCCTCAGTTTGCGCGGTGCCCAATTACGCAACACAACAGTTCTGATGACTCAGGCAGATACTGATGATGTAACACACCAGGCCTCACAAAAGTCTGCTTTGAGGATGAATCAATCACCAGGGAACACCTTTTGCTGTCTAATCTTCTATCTACTTGCACACTGACCATCACAGTTCTCTTGCATTTTCTCGGTCATGAGGCTACTTGGGAAAAACTGGCTGGCTGTTGCCCCTTAACATCAGCCCTTACTAGTTTTCCACTTCATTCTTGTCTTCTGCAGCTTTCTTCTTATCCTAGTTTTTCTTCTTCAGACAGTCAGAACTGATGTGTCCCACCTCATCACAGGTCCAACACTCTTTTGTTGTATTTGTAGATTTCTTTGCACTGTTCTGTTCTAGTTCCTTCTTCCATTTGTAACAATCCTCCTCCTTGCAGCCTGGCTTCCCGCAGAACCAGTAACCTCTTTCGATAGTTTGTTCACCCTTCCACCTGCAGAAGTCCTCTTCCCTATGTCCTGGTGTTTCACAGTACCAGCAACTTCCATCAAATTTCTCCACTTCGCGTGCCCACCCCTTGCTTGTCATGAATCCTGCACTACAACCTGCCTGCAAACTGGACTTAATGTAGGACGTTAATTCCTGAGTCCTGGCTAGTACTTCTTGTATGCATCCTGGTTGTTCCTGCTTCACATTCTCTTTCAACTCGGTACTCTCAAGGACATTGATGAACTGCTCCCTCGGGAAAATAGGCAACAGGTTAGGTGCTGCTCCAGGGTATGCCTTGTGTCCCATACTCTCCAGGTCATGAGCAAGCTGCTGTAGGGATTGGCCTCGAGCCCATACGTAGGTCCAGAATCTTGCTCTGGCAGTCTGGTACAGAGTCCCATATCTGCGCTCCAGTGTTGCTATTATGGACTGATAACTGTTCCTCTCCTCGACTGACATCTGGCCAAGAATCTCCATTGTGGCACCTTTGAGGCTAGTAGCAAGCTGCACTGCCCTTCACCTATCATTCCAACCATTCTTATCTGCAAGTATCTCACTCAGACTGTGTGCAGTAAGTTTCCCAAGATACTTTGTCATCAAATTCTTGAGGTTTCATTAACCCCATGATAGCCATGCACTTCACTGGTTTGGGGCATAAAAACTGGGGTGTCATAATTTAGTCCAGGATGTGAAACTCTTACATTCTGATTATTCACCCCTGTAATGCTAGCTATCAATGCCTGGGATTCGTCTAGGTTCATCATACACTGTCAATTTTTCTCATATACTTCCTGCACTACGTGAGGCTCAGCAGCAAACGATTTCTCTGCAGTCTCAGTTCTCTCACTTGTTGTCTTCAGCTGGTCATCAACATGTTGTCTGCACTCCATCATGTTATTGCTTACCTCACGGGTCTGCTGCTCTAGCTCAGTGTTAACTTCCTCCTTCACCTGTTGCTGTTCTTACTAATTTCCCCCATGAAAGTGTCTAGCTGTCCCTGCATCTTCAGTTGTAACTCTTTCTGTTGCTCCTGAAATACCTCTTGACAACGTTCATATCATTCTTTCTTGTCTTCACTTACAACTTACAGATCTTCTCTGAGTTATTTTTCGAGCTCTTTCTGATCTTCCTGTCTGTACACCTTCCGGCTCCATGTTGAGGATTTGACTCACTGCAGCACTTTTCAATCCTAACTCCTGATACCACTTGTTACTTCCACATCCCACACTGCCACAGGCTCCAACAGCAGTAGTTCAATATATGATAGACGCCGCCCAGTGATTTGATCTTCATATGGTCAGTCTTTCAGTGTACAACAGATCAACTGAGGTGTAATAATAATGCAAACTTCTCGCGTTCGTTGTCATTTTTTACCAGGTAATTACACAGTCTGCTTGCCAACCAAACTTCATTGATTTCACAAGTACTGGGATTACACAAACTTGGTAAGGCCACAAGTAAAACTAAACTGAAACTCCTCTGTTCTCTCCCCCATCCTTTTATAACTTTTATTGATACTCAGATCGACTCGCAGCTCACCTCTCGTAGTGTGAGGACCTCCACCAAACCCGCGGCGGGACCAGTTCTCCGGCAGTTCTCCACCAGCCGAGGGGGTTAGGCCTGTTCTATCCACCCTGAGGAAGTAGGCCTAGATTCCGCCGACCCGGAGGTCGAGGTCGACTTTCTCCCTCCACCTGGAACAGGGCCTTTCTCTCGTCGTCGACCATGACTGGGCCTTCCTTTTTGGCTTTTCGTCTGCTGCTGGGGAGCTGGGCGAGTCCTTAGTCCTACACCATCAAGGGCAAGGGGGTTTAGGGGAGTGTCGGGGAGGTTTTTCTCGATCTCCAGCAGTCGGCGCCACTCGATTCGGCGCCAAGTCGTCCTTCCTGCTGTCCGTCCCGCCCTGTCCTCCTCGATCTTCGACCTGTGCAGCCGGCCACACGATCGTTCCGCCAGCCCTCGTCTTCTTCCCTGCCTTTCCCGCCTTCCTTGTCAGTTTGTCTGCCTGCTGGAGCCCCGTTTTTTCCCCCTACATATCTGCTGCGCGCTTGCGCGCCCTCTGACGGGCTCTTTGTTTGCCCGTGTCCCCACAAGTTGGGGCGAATATTCACAAACAAACAAACAAACGATATTCAAATGTTGTGGTACATGCTCCTAGGAACAACATTTCCAAAGCTTTCTTAGGTTACATAGGAATCTAAATGCTTAATCATACAAACTGAAATTAACCCCCAAATGCTGGGCTATTTTAAACACAGTCATCACCTCACTACGGGCAATTTCCTGGAAATTGCTTGTTTTCAAAACTTAGTATCTTGGAAACTATAGCACTTAGGGAAACAAACTGAAGACCATATTACTCAACAACTCTTCCTCTTGCGAATGAAAGTATCCCTAGGTCTGTAGGTTGTGAGTTGAGTAATGATGTGAGGATGATAACTAACTTTTGGCATGAGAACAGGACGTGTTCATGCATCTGCCCACGGTGCCAATTATGGCTTTGCTCTCAACACTCTCCACTATTAGACAAACTAAACACTGTTGCATCCAACGAATACCTCATGGCACTATCATTGAGTCCTTTTAAACTATCCTTAGGAAGAAGTTTGGCAGGGGTGGATGATACAACTGACTACAGGCAGTGCATAGCTGGGGTGGATGATGCAGTTTGGTACAGGCTATGCAGATGGATTCAGACAAATAGGAACCTGAAGACATGATTGTACACCTGGCAAAAGCATGGAGCAGACTGACTCTCTCCTGTGTGCTATGGAGGGACTCCCTCGCTATCCTATAGTGCCGAGACGAAATAGCAGCCGGTTCAAATGGTGGTGGGAAGACACTTGCGCATATAACCGCTACCTGGCAGCCACATAGCACCCCAATTGTGACTTGTATACACGTTACCCGGCGGACAGGGGTGAAATTATGTAACACTCGCTAAGTAAAACATAACAGAGAAAAAAGAGAATACAAATCAATGCATAACTTTACAAAATACCTCTGCTCATAACCACAGGTTATCTAACTAGTAACTGAAAATGAGAGTATTACTGGGAACCTTCCAGTACTACACAGCTAACAATCCTGCTTCTTAGCACTGTTATCGAGCAGTTGATGGCTATCGATGCCTTGCCACCTCTCTGTTAACCAGTACACCAACAGGTCGGTTGTATCCATGATAGGAGTGTCAGAGGTTGTGTCACGGAGCAGAAACACGAGTTACAGTTAACAACGTCTGGGAAAGTGCCAAGGATGGGTGCCATTGAAACAGGAATAAAGAAAAAGCATTGAAAATCGTAATATCTCTTGTACGTGATATATAATCGTCTGAAGATAAGCATAAAATAAAGAGTACCTCACTATAGCGAAGGTTAGGGAGGGTAAGAACAGTATACAGTATATGCCAAGACAACTTCATGCCCTTGGAAATGATAAAGTGTTTAAAGTTTGATGTGGTTGCATGAGGTGTAGAAGAATGTTAAGTATCGAAGATTCGATTGAAATCCTGGAGTGTGATAACGCTGTGGAAATGGTTGTTTTTAAAGCATAGGATCATTGGGTTGGTGATATACGATAAGAGGCACAGCCCGAGAGGTGCAACAGTTCCATCACAGTTGGTGGTGGTCATGATACCTATAGACAGTGAGGTATCTTCTGATGGCCTTAGCATCATTAGAATATGTGAACGAAAGTTGGTCGTGGTTTGATGTGGAATGTTGAGCTGAAAAGTAGTTCCAGATTATCACATGGCCAGAAGTTTGAAGGACTTATGTAGAAGAATGCCTTATTTGGTGAAATGTCTGTGGGTTGGCGATGTTATTGATGAGGGCAGGATAGTGAAGTCCTTTCGTTCACTGAACCAAGGAAACTGTCGTTTGGATCCAAGCAGTGTACCAAAAATCTTCCTATTCGCTAAAACATGTTTGTATCACAGAGTAACGGAATAAAGCAACAGTTTAGCAGACAGGCAGGTGAGCTGAGAACCACTGACAATGGGGAGAGATAGTTCCATTATGCTGGACGGATATGGTGGTATGGGGAAGCTTTTTTTTTTTTTTTTAATGTAAGAAGGAACCAAAGGCTAGAGGCACGTAAGACTGTTCCCTCCAAGATAAAATAAAAACAAGATAACAAGGAGCCAAATTCAAGATCCATTCATTTCGAAATGCCTGGACACACTGTGTTTGAAAGACTGAAGTTCATAGGCAGAAGGAAATACACACAGGGGAAGATAGCTACCTGTTGCATACATGAAGTACTGGGAGTAACGGTTGGTTTTGCATTAGAGAACTGGATAGAAAATAAGTGAGAGTTTGCTGCTAGACATGTCCTATGCACCTGCCCTAATGGTTGAGTGATGCAAGCAGACAGTTCAGAGGAGCAGTGACCACTGAAGTAGCAATAGAAAAGAGGTGAAGGTCCAACAGTGCAATGAAGAGACAGAGGTTGAATGGAAGCAGTAAGAGGAGGAGAGTTAGTGAGACAAACACCCTTTGACTCCACCTTGCTGAGAATAGCTGTAAGGGGGAGCCTCCCCACACATGAGAGTTGTACTCTACACAGGGGCAAAAATAACCACTGTATAAAGTCAACAAATGTGCAGGTGTAAAGGAGGCACGGAGTCGGTTTAGCACACCTGATGTCTTGGAAGCAGATTTTACAAGAGGGATATTATGATCCCTCTAAGATATATCCCGAGAGAATGAAACCCCAAGGATGTTTAAAGATGATGGAGGATTGAATTGGGCATTGTTAAAAATTAGAGGATACTCCTGTGAAGGACTTTGACAGTTTGAAAGGTATAAGATAATCTCCTACTTTGGGAGGTTTTGTTTTTCTGTATATATGTCGCCACAGTATCAGGGAGTGTACAGGATATATTCCTGCAACCTGCTTATAGCTGGGCTGTGACTGAAAACAGGGGATGTAAAACTAATTCACCCACATTCTTTTTTCTAATTTGGTGTTTGGCTAACACCAGCGAAATATGAAACATGCACTCCCATGCCCAGCTGTCTAATAGAGGTTTATACTGATCGCTTCACAACCAGTTTCAAATCACTGACATGTTCGTTTCCCTGTACATTACATCATTATAGTTTGCTGCTTTCATCACAAGTTCTCTCTCTATTCTTACCACAGCCTATGTGGAAGATGGCCAACGTTCTTCTGCAGGTACTAAAGCCCGTTACAGGGCCGGATCCACCACTCTTGAAAAAGAGGGTCTCGTGATTCGAAGTAGAATTATCGCTTAATAAATTCAAACTATACAAAAATCGTAATGACCCAACATTTTACTTCTTTTAAGCAAAGTAATACAGTAACATAGACAAATTCAAGAATAATAAGATATTTATTGTATCTATTGTGACAACCTCATAGGTCAGAACTGAAGTAGTCATAGGGGGATATGAAGTTATCACACGCTTAAGTCATAACCATTGAAAGTAAAATATGATGGCTATGATTTGTAGGTTTCTCAGTTTTATATCCTGTCAGTGACTTAGGTTCTTATTTTTACTCAAGTGACTTACTCCTTAATGCAAAGATTTACTAATACAACCAAAGTAAAGTCACAGCTTTATTATTTAAGATTAATATCCCATCACCTAACTTAACCTGCACTAGCTTAAATTTAACACACAACTAACAACACTAACACACACAAGGTCAAGGTGAAGTCAGCAAAAAGAGATCAAATAGAGTCATGGGTGAAATCAACAAAAGAAATCAACAAAAGAAATCAATCAGAGTCAGTCTGGTACTGAGTTGAGCCGGATCTCAACTGCCTTCCTATTTTTTTTTTCCTTGGGGCTTAATGGCCATCGTCCGCCTGGGGGACATTAGGCCAGCCAGATGTAAGAAGAAATATAATTAGAGTAGCATCACGTCACTACCAGCCGAGCTCTTACCGCAGTCGTGGCGGGAGCATATGGTAGAAGGCTCTCAGATCGGCTAGACGTGCCTCCTCCCCGCGGATGATCAGGACGGGTCTGATCTCCTCACCCATGTCGGCAGCCCGGAGCAGGTCGTAGAGGGTGGTGTAGGTCGTGGCTCCGAGCTGGTACGACCGGGTGTGGGCATCGAGGGTCAGGAAGTGGCGGTACGAGGCTACATCTAGCCGATCCTTGAGGTCGATGATTGGAGGGCGGGATGGAGGGCCCTCCGCTGCTGGAGGAGGGGAGGACTCACGAATCTCTTCCTCGGCCGAGGAGCCGGTCGACGCTTCCTCGGCCATGGAGGCAGTATCTGAAGAATCCTGCCCCTCCTCCGTCATCACTGGTTGCTAGTGGATTTGTGCCGTGGTCTGATCCGTGGTCTTAGACAGTGCCGGGTCGTCAACAGAAGAGGGAGTGACAGTTTTCCTGTTGAGGGGAGCCTCGAGTCGCAGCCTCTTGCTCGGGGTCTGACGAGGGGCAGCAGATCGTCGCTGCCGGGCCCTACGCTCCCGTCGGCGGGGAATGGAGTGTATGTCGCGGGCGAAGCACTCGGGGATGACAAGGCAAGGCAGCCCATTCTCCTCAAAGATCTTGGGGAGGAGAACGCGCAAAGCCCCCTTATCACCCCCACAAAAATCCTTCGCCGTCACAACACACATCTCCACGAGGAGATTTAGCTGTTTAGGATTCCCAGGATCCCTAGCCTGATGTCCCTGGGCCGTGAGACGTCGCCGTGCATGAGCAGAGCCCTGCACGGCCACACCTCCCGGCCCAGTAACATCCCGGGCCTCAGGACCCTTTGGAGTCCCAAACAGACCAAATCCCACCCGCTCTCCATCACCTAGGGAGCGATGGAGGTGTCGTGGATTCGGCTTAACGATCACCGAACGGTGCACGAAAACATCAACGCCGTACCCCGCACTCACGTTAAACCAAACCACAGCCCCCTTGATCTTCTGGGCTGCAGGAAACTGTGGCTGACTTTTAGCCCCCCTCAACGGGTCGCAGGCGTTATCGTCAGCACTGACGTCTGGCATGGTCGGCTGCTGGATCGTCTCTCTCCTCTCTCTCTCTCTGGTGTCTTCTCGATCCTCAAGCCTTCCTAGTGGTGTGGAGCCGTATATAAGGGCTGACTGGAGGCACTCCCACTCATCAACCGGCTTCATGATGATTGGTTCCGGCATGGGTGACGTGAGGTAGTGGCGTGAGGTAGTTTACTTGGGCCGGCTTCGCTTCATTACTCATTCGGTCAGTTGCCGGCCTCGTTAATGAATTCCACCCTGACACACGGAGAGGTGAGAGGAGGTACGTAACATTATTTACTGACACTAATGACAGTTCTAATA
>JAGKTI010025663.1:0-13884 GCA_018397915.1 Birgus latro
GTCATTTGCTTGGTAGGTGTGCATGGAGGTGGGGGTTTGTGCCTGGTCAAGTGAAGGTTAGCAACTGCATAGCGTTGCCTGTTTAACTTCAATAATATTGAACAAATAATTTTTTTTTTTGCCACTTTATCAATAATTATATGAAGAAAAGAGCACAGTCAAGTGTAAAAAGGCATTCTGATATAATGCAGCAGCAATAGGGATGGGAGGACTAAAAAGCAACGAAACAAGATGGGATGGACATTGGTGCCATTGCCCACACATCATGTGATAATGTCCTGAGGCCCAGCACGATTCCTCCATTTTTATAGGGCAATGGCACGGGTACAGGGCACGTTTAGGAAAAAAGAAATAAAATCCTGCTATACACATCGAGAAAATGTTTCCTACCCAAAATCATTGCAAGACAAGCCTAGTTTAATTCCTCATTTTTTAATGTTATAACAAGGGTTAAGGTATGTGTAGATTTTTTTTTTAATGGTGGCAAAGAAAAGCCTTCTCAATGTTACTGCATTTGGGAGGAAACTTGCTTTGTTCAATTTCTTCAAAATAAGGAATTATTAGAAGGAAATTTTAACTAACAACAGAAAATTATGGGAGAGTAGTACTGGGCCTCAGAGCCTGTTGTATCACATGACATGTGCGCAGTGGTATCAACGCCCATTGCCTCGTTTTTCTTTGTTCTTCGGTCCTCCCATCCCTACTCCCGCTGCGTTTTTTTCAAAATGTTTTTTACACTGGCAATATCTAAGAATGGGAGATATTTTCTTTTTCTCTTTTTTTACTGTGAACTGTAAGTCATCATTTAACCCGCCGAGTCCCACCGACGTACGATGCACGTCGCTTCTTTTTTCCGCGGACAGACCCAATGACGTGCATCGTACGTCACTCAATTGCAAGGCCCACTGTGTGCACATTTTTCAACATTTATGGGTGATTTTTGGTAGGTATATGTGGGAGACCTTCCTCTACCTGCTGTCAAGCGGGGATACTGCCTGGCCCCACCTATCCCCCCCTTCCCCCCCTCCCCCTACCCTGGGCAATTCACCTGTTAGAAGTAACCTCGCCAGTAAAGGTATGTTGCCCCACTGTCTCTCCAATGACGAAATTCACGGTGAAAGTGATTCCTGAGGTGGAGGACAAAGAAACAAAGAAGCTAGAGGTAGAAACAAACAGAAGTGATGAGGTGGTAATGTCGTAAAGGAAGGTGCCATAAACTGGGGTTTTGGGTGAGTGAACAATGCTCATAAACACCTATATTATTGTGTGAAAACCAATATAGACTCGTCCTACACATAAATTCGTATCAAATAAATGAAATAAATACAGAATTTGAAGTGACTTGAATTAGTTAACCCTTCCATAGTTCGTTTTCTTTAGTCAGGTACCCTGAAAAAGAAGGAAAATGTGAGGTTGATTGACATCTGTATTAACATTTCTAACCCCAAGATCGCGATTTCTCTATGAATTTTCGATGTTTCTCACCAAAAGCGAAGGTTTCAGCCAAAAAACAAAGAGTCGAAAATCGGTCGGGACCTGGGGGTAGGCTGGGTAAAAAACCGGTCGACTGGACGGGTTGAATCAGAGACTTTAGAATGTTTGTTTCCTTTGGCACAGTTACAAAGCCTAAGCCATCGTCCTCATATCTGTACCAAGTTGCACCCCTGCCAATGGTTATCCTATCCTAGTCAGTTTCTAATGTTTCCATATATAGGCTAACCATAATGGCAGGAAGAGGTGTGCCCATGGTTAGACCTTTGTGTTGCCTATATTCCTCTCCATCGAAAGTAAATGATCCGGATTTAACACACAGTGATATTAGTTCAATGGAGTCAGTGCTTGGTAATAGCAGGTCTTCATTTCCGGTGATGTCACTGGTCTTCGTACAGCCTGCATTGCCCCCTCTTTTGGTATGCTGGTGAAGAGTGGCCTTACATCGAACTGTGCTATGTTATTATAACTGAAATCCACGTCTATGAGCTTTTCGATTAAATCTGCCAAATTTCTTTGATGTGCACCGCTTATGACACCTGAGGAGGTTGCGAGTGACTTAGCTAGTCTCATAGCTAACTTGTGGTGGGCGTTTCCAATGCCGTATGTTACTGGCTTCTCTGGAATGCTTTCCTTCATTTTCTGTAGACCTATCATTCCTGGAGATGAGGATTTTCTTTAAATAGGTTTCATAACTTGTTCCCCTTTTCTGATCGTTAAAGTATTTTTCTCTCTTTGGTACTGAATTATCAGATCCAGTGTTTGAACAACCACTGTATTTCTTTTCATATGTAGTATGATCACACAACTTTATAATTTTCTTCATTGTACTCGCTTTTGTTCATAATTACTACCCCACCACCTTTCTCAGATGTAGTTATTACTATGCTTTCACCATGGCTTAGTTCACTTAGAGCAGTTCTATGACGTTGTGGTAGTGTATTAGATTGTTCGTCAGCTAATGTCTTATAGATCACAAGAGCACCGTTGATGTATCCATTTACCACATCACTGTCGCTCCACTTACAGTTTTTAAACATGTATTCAGCATATGTTCTTTTGTTCTTTCCTGTGTCAGACCTTAAGCCGAGAGAGAGTGTTTCCATTTCCTTGTTCGTCAGTACTTTATCAGATTCAAAAACAATTCCGGTTTCCCCACATTGTTCCACACACTATTTTTGCACAATGACTGGTTTTATATAAACTGAGCATGTTTAACAATATGAATTATTACAACAGTTCACAATAGAAGAAAAGAATGAGAAAGAAAAAAAAACATTATTAGATACTATAATGTAAAGAACAGATGAGGGAGCTAAATACTGTGTGTACCATATACCAACCAACAAAGATGACTTTATGCACTATCTCTCAGCACACAATGATAAGACCAAGTATAGAGTTGTTATAGAATTTTTCCTAAGGGCTTACAGAATTTGCAGTAATGAGTTGTTAGAGGATGAGGTTCAGTGGCGTAGACATGGGGGTGCCTGGGGGGGCATGCTCCCCCCCAATTGAAGGCCTGTTTCCCCCCAGGTGCCACCCCAAGAGAAAATTCTTGGCAAAAGGGTTTTATACATATTCTAATTTTGATATGGATGAAGTTTAAATGGCATGTGACAGCACTGTGACTGGCAAAATATGCACCTTAATCTGTACATCATTAGCATAGGTGCTGAGCTGACAGTGTACAGTTTCGTGTTAAATTCAGTTATTTCCATTTATATTGTTACGTCGGGGGCATCCTAGCTTTTAATTTCCGTATATTTTTGTTATGTCAGATTTTGTTTACCATGTAATTAATGACAAATATCACATCTCCTTTTTCCATCCCTCCTTAGCAATAGCCACTGCATTATTATCAGCAGATCCGCTGGTATCTCGGCTTGTCACCACTGGCAGATTAGGGTTGGTGGCACAGGGTCCTCCTGGTCGCAGTCAAGTGACTGTACTGACAGCGGTTGTTGCAAACACTGTTCATGCTTGTTAGCGGAGAAACAAAGGTTTGACCTTAACCCGTCACGTCCCGACCGATTTCCAACATCCGATACCCCCCAGTCCCGAGCATTTTCGGATTTTTTTCCCTTTTTTTTTGGCCCAAACCTTCGCTTTTGGTGAGAAACATCGAAAATTCATAGAGAAATCGCCCTCCATGGGCTATAAATGGTGCTACAGATGATGAGGCGGCCTTACGTTTTCCCTCTTTCTCATGGTACCTGGCTAAAGGAAATGAACTATGGAAGGGTTAACTAATTCAAGCCACTTTAAATTACGTATTTATTTATGTATTTGGTACGAATTTATGTGTAGTACAAGACTATATTGGTTTTCACACATTTATGTAGGCAATAGAAGCATTGTTCAGCCACCAAACACATCCACAAATGGCACCTTCCTTTATGACATTACCACCTCATCACTTCTGTTTGTTTCTTGCTCTAGCTTCTTTATTTCTTTGTCTTCCACCTCAGGAATCACTTTTACCGTGAATTTCGTCATTGGAGAGACCGTGGGGCAACATGCCTTTACTGCCCAGGTGAATTGCCCAGTGTGGGGGGAGGGGGGAGGGGGGGCTAGGTGGGGCCAGGCAGTATCCCCACTTGAAAGCAGGTAGAGGAATGTCTCCCACATATGCCTACCCAAAATCACCCATGAAACTTGAAAATTGTGCAAATTATGACCCTTGCAATTGCGCGACATACCCGTACTTCGATGGGTGTAGCTGTGACAAAATGTTGCGACGTACCCATACGTCGATGGGATTCCACGGGTTAAATTTCTTTAATATCCGTGGTCTTACTACCAGCCTGAATTTCTTTCACTTTTTCCTCCAATCTATGTCCCCTCTACTGACATATCCCCATTTAGTTTTCCTGGTTACCATCTCACAAACTTCCATAACAAGAGTGGCATGTGTTGTTATATCAAATCTGAATTTGAAGGTGTCACTATTTTGAACTTCACTTCAGATGATTTTGATTATTCATTATATGAACTAAATTATCTATATATTTCCGGATATATCTGTAGAGTTTATCACTCCCCGAATGCTTCATCAGAACCTAGCGTATTTGACTCCATATTCACACAGTTGACTAACCTTAACCTCACACTTACCACTGAAATAACCTTTTTTGGAGACTGTAACGTCCATAATGCAGAATGGTTAATTCATTCTGCCAGGACTGAAGAGACTGGTCCAGAATGCAGGCTATTTGCAGAATCTTTTAATCTCACGAATTCGGTAAAACAACCAGCCACAATACCAGATAATACTGACCATAATGTCTATCTCTCAGACCTTGGCCTGAAAAATAAACCAGATCAATACAGGATAGATGTACTGTCGCCACTTGGATCCTCTGACCACAATCTGTTAAAGCCTCATTATTCAGTTTCCCAAAACCACCAGTTCTGATCCTATCAGGATGACCAAACGGCACTTTGACAGGGCAAAATGGGATGGATTTAGAAACTATCTTGCTGATACTCCATGGCATTACTTCTTCTCCAGTGACATCAGTTTTACCCAGTCCCACATTAATGACTTAACACATGCTGGTATGGAATTGTTCATACCCAGTCAGCTGTTCAGTAAAAGATCGGACTCCCTCAAATGGTTTGACAGCAGTTGTGCCATGGCAACAGTACAGAAGTCCTTAGAATATAACTTTTACTTAAAATAAAAAAACATCTGAATCGCTCAGTCAATTTAAACTTGATAGAAACCATGCAAAATCATTAACAAATCTCGTTAAATCAAACTTCTTCACAACCAAGCTTCCAGACTATTAAATAATCCTAATGACAATAGAATATTCTGGTCATCTCTCAGTTGTTCCAATAACAACTTGAACAAGTCATCACCCATTCCCCAACTAAAATCTTTAGATGGTAACACTATAAATGACCCTAGTGGTAAAGCTAACATCCTTGCCAGTAATTTTGCCAGAATTTTTGCTCACTGATGAGAAGTTGGTGATAATTTACAGGTTATGTGTGCTCCCAGGTGAAATATTGCTCACCCTTGTGGAATGGATGTGAAGGGGTTGAACTAAAACTACTGGACAAATTTCAGAACAAAGCTCTTAGAATGATTAATAACCCTACTATCACAAATGAACTACTTCCCCTACAAGCAAGAAGGAATGTTGCCTCCCTTGCATTATTATACAGGTAGGCCTACTTTTATGGCAAGTACTCAGGTGAAGTTGCATCTATTGTGTCACCTCTTCACACCTTCCGCCGTGCTGTATACACGGCCATCTGGTAGCACTTATGACTGGACTCACACTGACATATTGCAGAATTTCTGCCTATCAGAAATCTTTTATTCTCCCAACTGCATCTCAAGGGAAATCTCTTCCCCATAGTGGTTTCCCCCCAAACTTCATCCTATTGCTGTTCAAGTCCAACTGTTACAGTTTATGAATGAAAGACACCTGCAATCTGGTGTATGGATTTTTTTTTCTTCACATGTTTTTCCTTCCTCTATTCTGTTACTATAAAAAGAATAATTTATTTTCTGTTTAAATAATTCATCTTGTTACACTCCGTTATTGGATCAGCAGTACAATAAATGGAATAAAGTTTTTATTCAAAACATGGCTGTTGTTGAATGTTATGTGGTATGTGACCAGGGCCCTCTTAGAAAAGCAAGTGTTCCCCCATCCCCATGAGCCCCTCCACAAAATGGACCCTAGCTACGTCACTGATGAGCTTAGATACATAATTAAAGCCTTTAAGAACTATGCAATCCGGTAGGCATGTTAATAAACTAAAAAGGAAGGCAATTAGTATAATTAAAAAGAAAAGAGATAATGCAAATATTCAATCAAGGGATGATATCGGTCCCCAACTCAGCTAAAGCTTCGGCTGTCAACGGGTACATACAGAAAGCATGCCTTAGGATTGCATCATCCTCAGGTCGTAAAATAGGAGAAACAATCAAAACAAAAGTGAAAGGATGCAGAAATGAGAACAGTGAATTATACAGCATACTGTGCGGTGGATGTTCGAAAACGTACATCAGGGAAACAGGACGAGGAACAGATACAAGGATAGCAGAACGCAAAGTGGTTGTATGGTGTTACAGATATCTAATTCCCTTGTGTTGCACAGATCAATACAGTCATTTGCCCAAGTGGGAAGAAGCTATTGTCGTTGACAAAGGTCTGAATAAACAATTGAGAAAAATGTTCGAAGCAACTCAGTTTTTGTAAAAAACGTAACGAAAAGTTCGGAGGGAATTTTCCAGTCTATGTACACTCACCAACAAAAGTGCTGTCGCCTCACCGAGCACTTCTTGAAGCTTGGGGTTCACAGTCTCTTGAAACGAAGCACCTGACACAAGAACATTTCCCCACTCGGACTGGGAAGGTTATTGAGGGGGGGGGGGGTGCTAGGGGTTATGGCAGTGGGGTTGGGAAGTTTTCGATGTGGCTATATTCGATATTGTGTTTGATGAGGTGGTGGTAATTTAATTCATAGTGATAACTAATCAGCAATGCCACTCAATTTATGAAATGTTAAAGAAATATCAGCATGATTCCATATTATATCTATCTTAGCTGATCAAAATGGTGTTATCTTAATAATTGTGGTTGAATAATGGATATTCCTCAATGAATGACGAGGGCTTCTCATGATTGCAGAGGTTACAGTTTTACAGGGGTAAGAGGGACTGGCTGTTGATGCGGGGGGCAGGGTAAAGGGAGGTATTGGCTGCTGTGGCTCCATGAAGTCGTTGGTAAACCTAATTTACGGAAAGATATTACTACCTTTTACATTACTGTAACTAAGTTGATAAACCTGTACGCATGACATGACAATGCCACTGACTGTCAGTTGTAATAACGTGTTCTGGAAATTTTATTGTATGACCGCGTCAATAATTTGTGTTAGTGTAATACTTGTCGTCGGAAAAATTAGTATAAAATATGCCGGTGGTAGCACTGTAGGTGTTTTCGTGATAAAGTATAAGGTTATTGTATATTTTCAGTGTCATATCAACCAAGTTGTCAGTGGTAACAGTGAAGCCGCTGCTACTATTATGGAGGCCACCACATATATTTTATCGTAATCTTATATTAGCAACCACACAGGTTAAGGACGTGGTGAACCTCATATCCTCATACTTTATTCTGCAAGATGTATTGCATTAGGCAGTCGCAGCTTTTCCGTATATTAGTATCGCTGAGAAAAAGTCGGGCAGTTTCCCTCACACCAAAACCTATCATCTATTCCCACACGAGCAACAGGCACGAAACAGCAATGTTTTACCAAAGGTTAAGTCATCAGTTTGGTTTATTAGTGTGATGCAACCAAGGAATTCTGTTTCATACTGTAACGCAGATTTCATTATGCTGAAATACACACACACACACACACACAAAACCATATGCTGTACTGTATGATGTTCTCTAGTTCTTAAAAAATGAAAAACTCAGTACACTCTTACATATTTCGCAAACATATTACAACCAGCATAACTCTCTCTCTCTCTCTCTCTCTCTCTCTCTCTCTCTCTCTCTCTCTCTCTCTCTCTCTCCCTGTGTGTGTGTGTGTGTGTGTGTAAACATTATATAAACACAATCTGTGATCGCAAGACACCTCCAAGGCTGACAGAGCTTTGCGATTTCGGATGAGTCCCAACACAGAATAAACCTTTCCTTTGCGTAAGACCCAACTTTCCACAAAATTGTATACAAATGCATCAGATAATTTTAACACACACACACACACACACACACACACACACGAGTGAATACGTAACCTCGGTTCAGCATCGTTAACCGACATACGAGTAGAAACTGCATTTTACACCAGCAAATACGTCGAGACATTAATATTACCAACTGCTCTGTATTGTCATTCTCTGCACCTGTTGTTCCACACGCATCTTTTGGAATTAACAACATTCTTTTGTAATATATTGCCAGACGTGAAAAGAGGGGAAACTGGGGGGAATCTGAAAGAGTTGGCACAAGACATCGGTGCCCCGGAATCTTAGAACTACACGTGAAAAAAAAAAGTTAAATACGATTCCTGAGTTGTTTTGATGCTTATATTACTATAAGAAAGTGGGTGTGCTGTGGTGCAGAGCCCTCTACCTAATATGGAGACCCTTAGGAAGGGGAGGATAAAAACAGGTATTAAGTGTTAGGGGCAGATTAGTTAACGATTGTGCATGTTTGGTTTAGTAAGGTTACATTAGTGTCATTACGATAAACAGGGTATACAAAGGTGTCAGCAATAGTTTTTGTTGTTTTGAAGGATTTTCCAGACAAATACATTTCATTATTGAGTTGTGGCGATCCCTGTCTCTCAGACGGTACTACCTTTCGCCTGAAATAAAGAAGAACCTCGTTCGTATCACACATACACATCACGTGAAATTATGCTAACTTGATTGTCCTGTGAAATTCTATGGATGAGATAGATATAGTAGATACAGATAGATATTTACACGAAATAAATAGTAAGCATACCGTAAAGAACACTCTATATGTCTGATATGTCGTACTTTAATTATTCCTAAAGGGCATCATTAGAACAGAAATAGAGGTGTCTTCCACCACTCGTTGTGAACAATTGTCAGTACAGACTGTCACAAACGAAATGTCAAGGATGCAATGACGTAAAGCCTCCTGACTTCACTGACGGAAACAAGCACAGTCAGTGTTGGGCACTGGTTAGAATATATGGCTGAATTGCAGTGCTTCTCAAATACCCCGTTTGTGCAAAGTGT
This sequence comes from Birgus latro, assembly GCA_018397915.1. Lineage (NCBI taxonomy): Eukaryota > Metazoa > Arthropoda > Malacostraca > Decapoda > Coenobitidae > Birgus > Birgus latro. Next base: position 9,242 of record JAGKTI010025663.1, read on the forward strand.
GCATGTATGTGGGCTGGCGTCTGAACATCCCCTCACCTCACCTTAACGATCCCAAGATCCCACTCCCCCCCTCCCTTCCCTCTATTGTTCGCCATGCGTACTGACGGTTTTTTTCATTATTTATATTCACCGTCTTTTCACCCACCATACTGACTTGCATTGTTCACACCTACATCGTCATTATAATATTGTGTTCTTTGTTGTATAACTGAGTAACTATACTGGAAATATGGCTATCAGATGTCGTCTGCTGAGTAATGTTTAATACAGTATTCGAAAACTTGTTAAGAAAGGTTAAAGAGTGACTGAGTAGCAAACTGATAATTCTTCAGTATTTTGTTACAATGGATAGCATAGCTGATAAAGAATAAGGTAACAGTATCACGTCATCAGATGCAATATTATCGCTTTAATAAACAATAATCATCGAACACAAAATCTAACACACCGCCTACCTCCTCTCATCTACCCCCAGATCCTCTCCATGTTGACTTGCCACGTGTCATCAGGCAAATGATACATCTGATAACTAGTAACTTACATCATCACTTCATTTAAAACAGTATTACCACTGTAAAATGAATAATCATCGAAAAAATACATTCGCCATGCAAAATTACAATATCCAGGGGGTAAATCAACATATTTCTCTGGTGCTTCAGTTCACGAGCCTGTGAAGCCTATATGGTTCATGACTTGGCAGATGAGGCGACACCGCTTTTGTTGGTGAGTGTACGTAGGTATACAGCAGAGGTGTCAAACTCATGGTCCGCGGGCCAAATGTGGCGCTCGGGGTGGTCATAAATGGCCCGCGAGATGACGTAAGATTTATTAGTCAGAGAAACTATAACTGTTCTGAATGAAAATATAATATTGTTATGAGACAGAAAATTCATAAACTACCTTCGATTCGTAATGGTAATAATTGATTTAAATTAAAATTGCTAGTAATACCGATTTTATAAAAGGAAACTGTTTGTAAATAAATATCACGAATCCGTTTAAAACCGAAGACGCAGCCATTGCTGGTATCTGAAGGCATGAGCCGCCAGGCCCAAATGTTTTAACTGTAACGAAAGACACGGAGAAGCGGAGTAAGTCAGCACTGCACTGATTAAACCTCGCCGTTTTTTTTTTTTTTTAGCGATATCGTGAGTTATACTTCGCATTTTAATAACTCAGTTAATCAGATTATGACTAAATATATGCAGAATTGACGTGCACCTTTGAAATAAAGTAGGGAAACGTCAAACCGGTAACCACCACATTGTGCCAGGCTTCGCTACCGTCGGCTGTCACCACGTGTTCAGGTTCATGTTGTGTGGGCGGTTTTATTTATTATTAATCTGTTTTCGAGCACTGTAAATTTTTAGAATGTAAAAAGCAAATGTAAATCATCTGTTTATCTGCACTCCAGTCTCTCTCTCTCTCTCTCTCACACACACACACACATTGCTTGTTTGACTCTCTTTACGGCTCTTGCAAATACGTAAAGGTATATATCTTTGTTGGCCCTCGAAACCGTAACTAAATTAAGAATTGGCCCTCGAAAGGTTTTGAGTTTGACACCCCTGGTATACAGCTAGCATTGCACTAATGTCGCAGTCAAGGTGGGGTAGGACGACGGTATTTTCCTAGAGGCAGCCAGTCTACAACACGAGAAGGGGGGGGGGGGGAGGATTTCCATGGGTATAAATGTCTTGGCTGTATCACTGTTTGTTCAAGCTCAAGAAGATAGATTTTCTTTAGCCCGAAACGGTAATGTAAATAAAGAATTCAAGCTCAAATCAATGTCCCTTTCCCACCCAACATTTTCAATTGTCGCAATGGACGATCTTCAGTTCGGATTTTGTTCACTCTTTATAAGTACTGAGGAGATGGTATGAAGGACTGCAGCTAAATGAGGATGAGTTATATAGGACTACTCTTTCACTTCCACTACGAAATACTTGATACCGTTGCAGTCCTTAGATAGGCATAGATACAAAAAAAAAAAAAAAAGGACAAAAAAGGACTAAGAAAGTAATATGAAAAGATAGACAAGCTGACAAATACTCAGAGAAATAAAAACACTATATAGGCATATAATAGAGGTAGTGCTGAGTAAGTGCTGTTCACGACTGGTGCAATATATATAAAATTAGTGTGTTGTAAATAGATGATGTCGCACTCCATCTCACACTGTTGTACTTCTCTCTCTCTCTCTCTCTCTCTCTCTCTCTCTCTCTCTCTCTCTCTCTCTCTCTCTCTCTCTCCACCCAATGCCGACTATGCTACATCTTATTAAGCAATTATTGCATTCCTTTCTGTCTCTTATTTCGATCTCGATTTCAGCTTATTAGTTATATTTGTGCTTTATAATCATCCCTGATTCTCTTTTGTGCGTGTGCTTTTATTTTAGGAGGTAGACAGACAGGCAGGCAGAGAGAATGAGAGTTGATAAAAAGAAGAGAGAGGAGAATAAATATCGATATACAGTAGAAAGGTAGACATACACCGAACTGTCAACAGAAGCAACAACAATCGAAAGATTGACAAATATACATGCAGGAAAGATTAACTGGTGGATAAGTAGGTAAAGGATAGCAACACAGAGGATAATTATGGAAAGGTAGAGAGGTCATGGACAAACGATGACAGACGAGCATAAACCTGTAATAACCTGACAGCACATGTAACCGAAGGGGTGATAGGTATACTGATAAGAATGACAAGAATTGCTCATAATTTAAGAGACGATAGACAAACGCTGAAACAGGGAGAAAGATAATGGTAGGTACTGAGGTATCTGGGAAAGTCATAAAAACCCAAGAACATACAATAATTCTGTGCCACTCCCAAAGCGTCGCCCAGGACAAACTCCACCATTCATGGCCAGTTAGGTTCTCCAATAAAGCTTGCTTGTCCCTTGTATTTGGTCACCCAGCATTAAGATGAGGATCTACACGTAACATCGACTAATACAGACCCTATTGTTGGAGAAAATTAAGTCTTGGCCAAAATCGATTCTCCACTTTAATGATCCTTGTGCAGTCATTAGAGAGCCGAAATGGTGTCGTCACCTTACCACGGCAACGATCTACTGGTTCTAAGGGAATACGTGTCTTTCGGCTTTTACAACATCGTCTCTTGTTTTTTTTTTCTTCTGGGAAGAAGACAGTCAATATGTACTCAGAAGTGCGAAAGCTACTACATATGTATTCATATATCAACCTTCTCTTTCTCTAGTAGTGTAATAGTAGGTAAATGTGAGACTAGTCTCAAAGAAAGTCTACAAAACTAGGGTGTCTGTAATGTGTCAAGTTTTGTTCCAGACTTTTCCTAAATAGATACATTTTCATTATTTTATGGTAATATTTAATTTATCATTGCTGCCACAAACAGTTTCTTATGTAGCCATCTTTTTTTCTGACCTGCAAAATTCCAGTCGGTAAATGTATTGTATTATCAGATGATAAGTACTCTATTTTGGTTCTGTAACATATAGACAGCACACAAGAATTCAGGACATATCTGAAAGAAAACCCTGAGTTAAGCAATAACACGGATGAATCTAGAAGATACTGTACCAGTTATGTTTTCAACAGCTTAATCTGCTTTTATTTTTTGCCACAGTATAGTATGTTCACTGGGTTCCATTACTGTATAAACACTGTGTGCCCAGCAACAAATTTAAGGTTCATTTGCTATTACGTCTGGTTCTATAAATTCCTCTAGGTTTTCTTCGCAGGTAAGTGAGATCAGTTCAGAACTTAATGTAGTTAGGTCTAGTGGCAATCATGGTTTATTAGATATAGTTGCAGTCTGTGTTAGTTAGGTCTAGTGGCAGTCTGTGTTAGTCAGGTCTAGTGGTTGTCTACTTTAGCAGAATCTGATTTGGTTGGGTTATCACCAGCAGTGGTCTATATTAGTCAGCTAGGTTGTCTGGGTTTGATTAGGGTAGGTTTCGTGGCAGGCAAGTAGTGTGATGAATGACTGGTTTTGTCAATGCTGTCATTAGTACAACATTCCACTTTAGAAGCTATAAAATTCTTGCAAACAGTTTTACTAAGAGTTTTGCGTAATATCCGAGACCTACTGGTTGGTATTTGCTGTATTTTGGTGTCTTACTCGTTCAAGCACAAATTAGCCCTGTTTGTATGTTCCCTGCGCCCTGGAATTCTTGTCGCCATTTTTGTTTTATTGGCACTAAACTATTCTTTACTGTGGAGTAGAACAGTTTTGAAGACTCCGGTATTATTTGGAATTAAGAAAGAAAAATCTGCTAAAATGAAATATCTGCATAAAGATTTGTTTTTCTGCCAGGAATGATTATTAACAAAAAATAACAAAAAGCAATAGGCTATACCGTATTAAGAAAAATTTTGCAGCCAAACCCAACACATTCCTGACACCCTAGTTTTGTAGACTTTCTCTGAGGCTAGCCTTAACTTTGCCTAATACTGCACCACTGGAGTATGAGAAGGTTGATATATATGAATACACTTATGATGGTTTTCACAATTACATTTTGTATGCTTTCCTCCCAGAAGAAAGAAACAAGAGACAATATTGTAAAAGCCGCAGTGTTGGGTGTTTGTGTATAACCTGCTCGGTGGTTGTCATGGTTACTTGACGTCACACTTCGGCCATTTGTTGGTTAT
>JAGKTI010025664.1:0-13884 GCA_018397915.1 Birgus latro
TTTCTTTACCCCTGCACAGTTGTTGACCTTGTACACGGGTTTTATTCGCCCGTGTATGGAGTACAACTCTCATGTGTGGGGAGGCTCCCCACATGCAGCTCTTCTCACTCTCCTCTTCTTACTGGCTCTCTTCAACCTTTGTCTCTTCGCCGCACTGTTGCTTCTTTATCTCTCTTCTATCGCTACTTTAATGGTCACTGTTCCTCTGAACTGTCTGCTTGCATCCCTCCACCTCTACAACGGGCACGTAGTACCCGTCTAGCAACAAACTCTCATCCCTTTTCTGTCCAACTCTCTAATGTAAGAGTTAACCGTTACTCCCAGTCCTTCATTTATGCAACTGGTCAACTCTGGAACTGTCTCCCTCTGTCTGTATTCCCTACTTCCTACGACCTCCAGTCTTTCAAATGCAGTGTGTCCAGGCATCTCGAAATGAATGGATCTTGAATTTGGCTCTCTTTTGTATTGTTTTACTTTTTATTGGAAGGAACAATATTCGGGCCCTGGCCTTTGGTTCCTTCTTCCTTACATTAAAAAAAAAAAAAAATGTGCTGGGGTTTTGGGTGAGTGAACAATGCTTTTATCATATAGTCTTCTACTACACATAAATTCGTACCAAATAAATAAATAAATACTTAATTAAAAGTGACGAATTCGTTAACCCTTCCAAAGTTTGTTTTCTTTAGCCAGGTATCCTGAAAAAGAAGGAAAACTTAAGGCTGAATGACACCTATACCAACATTTTTAAGCTCAGGCGGGCGATTTCTCTATGAATTTTCGATGTTTATCACCAAAAGCGGAGGTTTGAGCCAAAAAAAGACAAGTTGAAAATTGGTCGGGTTCTGAGAGTGGGTTGGGTAAAAGAGCGGTTGGGAGTCGGCGAGTTAACCTGCCCAGTCTTCCTGACGTACGATCCACGTCATCATTTTTTTTCATGCTCAGACCCACCGACATGCATCATATGTCAGTCAATTGCAAGGCCCGTCGTTTGCACATTTATCAAGATTCGCGAGTGATTTTTGGTAGGGATATGAGGGAGAGCTTCCTCCTCCCTGCTGTCAAGCAGGGATACTGCCTGACCCCACCTGCCCCCCCCCCCCGCCCCTACACTCGGCAATTCACCTGTTAGTAGTAACGTGGCCAGTAAAGACATGTTGCTCCATGGTCTCTCCAATGACGATATTCATGGTGAAAGTGATTCCTGAGGTGGAGGACGAAGAAATAAAGAAGCTAGAAGAAAAAACAAACAGAAGTGATGAGGTGGTAATGTCGTAAAGGAAGGTGCCGTATGTAAGTGTTTTTGGTGAGTGAACAACGCTTATATCGCCTATATTTTTGTGTGAAAACCAATATAGTCTTGTACTACACATAAATTCGTACCAAATGAATAAATAAATGCGTAATTTTAAGTGGCTTGAATTAGTTAACCCTCCCATAGTTCGTTTTCTTTGAAGCCAGGTACCCTGAGAAAGAAGGAAAACGTAATTCTGACTGTCACCTGAAGCAACTTTCATAAGCTCAGGAGGGTGATTTCTCCATGAATTTTCGATGTTTCTCACCAAAAGTGGAGGTTTGAGCCAAAAAAAGACAAGTTGAAACTCGGTCGGTTTCTGAGGGTGGGTTGGGTAAAAAAGCGGTTGGGACTGGATGGGTTAAGGACAACAGGAGGGTCTCCATCAGGCCCGTTTACCTTGTTAGTATTAAGGCCAGTGATGGCAGAAAATACATCAGCTGAAGAAATTTTAATGTCAGCCATGAGGAAGTCATGGAGGAACAGCACCGGAATTGTCTAAGGTGGAATTGGAGGAGAAAGTGTGAGCAAAGAGATCTGCTTTATCAGTCGAAGAAACAGCTACAGAGTCATCAGAGTAGAAAAGAGGAGGGAAGGATGATGAGGTAAAGTTGTTAGAAAGGTTTTTGGCAAGGTGCCAGGAGGAGCAGGAAGAATTCGAGTTGGAGAGTTGAGAGCATTTAGTACGGATGAAATTATTTTTAGTAGAGCAAAGAACAGAGCACGATTCCGGGGAGAAACATAAACAAGATGTGACTCAGGGGTGGGTTGGCTCTGGTACCTGTGATAGACCTTTCCTTGTTGCGGACAGCATTAGAACAAGCATGATTAAACCAAGGCTTTCTTGCATTAGTAAAAGAATATGAGAAGGGAATGCATGCTTCCATGCCTGAGAGAATAACCTCTGTAATGCGCAAAGCACACTCAGATGGCACCCGGCCAGGGAAGCAATAATCATTCCAGGGAAAATCAAAGAAGTACTACCTGAGGGCCTCCCAATCCGCAGATCCAAAGTGCCACAGTCGACGTTTCATTGGTGGTTCCACGGGCCCTACCGGAGCGATAGGACATGTCAAAGTAATCAGGTTGTGATTTGGAGGAGCCCAACGTAGAGGAAAGATTAACAGTGTAAGTGGAAGGATTAGTTGTAAGGAAGAGGTCAAGTATGTTGGAGCTCGCTTCAAGGCGGTCAGGGATACGGGTAGGGTGCTGTACAAGCTGCTCTAAGTCATTAAGGTTAGAAAAGATGTAGGCTTGTTCACCAGGTGGATCAGTGAAAGGAGAGGAGGGTCAAAGGTGGTGGTGAACATTGAAATCTCCTAGAAATGAGATTTCAGAGAAAGAAGAAATAGATAAAATGTGTTCCACCTTAAAAGTAAGATAGTCGAAGATTTTTTCATAGTCAGTAGAATTAGCAAATAAATAAAATAGTGCAGATACATTTAATCGGAGAATGAGATCAGAGAATTCAGAAGAATCAAGTTGAGGAACACAAGGGCAAGATAAGTCGTTGCATACATATACACAACAGCTACCTTGGCTTTAAAATGATTATAAAGTAGGAGGAAACAGGAAAGGATTGCTCTTGGTTGCCTCAGACAGCTGAGTCTCAGTTAGGAAGAGAAGGTGAGGTTTAGAGGAGGAGAGATGGTGTTCGACAGAGAGAAAGCTAGAGGAAAGGCCATGAATGTTGCAGAAATGAAGAAGACGTGAGTCAGACAGCGGTTCCATGCATCTCGCTGAGTCATCACTGGGAAAGGGGCGGATGGGGGCATTTATTGTCCCCCCCTTCGCATGGAGACTCGGAGGCTTGGTTATTCCATGCTATTTTTTCTTATTAATTTTGAAAAGAAAGTGTAGTGTGTACTGTGCATGTAGACTGGTGATGACAGTTAGAGAAATTTGTATTGGAGAGCATGCTGGCCTGCTCTCTGTGTTACTGTAACACTAAAAAAGTTCAGCAAAGGGGGATGGTAAGGAACTAGTCCCAAGGGCTGATGAAACGGGAGCTCCAGATTTCCCTGTCATCAGCTTTCCATCCACCTTGAGGGTAATCCCTGCTTGACGGGTGGGCTTGTTCACCAGGTGGATCAGTGAAAGGAGTGGAGAGCCAAAGGTGGTGGTAAACACTGAAGTCTCCTAGAATGGAGATTTCAGATGAAGGAAAAGTTAATGGGATGTGTTCCATCTTAGAAGTAAGATAGTCGAAGAATTTTTCTTTTGAGTCAGAAGAATTAGTGGATAAGTAAACAGCACAAATATATTTAGTTAGAGAATGACTGGAAAGCCGAAGCCAGGGAGTAGAGAATTCAGAAAATTCAAGTTCAAGAACACAAGTGCAAGATTATGTTGTTACGGACGTATACACAACAGCCACCTTTGGCTTTGAATTGAGTATTGAGAAAGTAGGAGGATACAAAGAAAGTAGAGGGGATAACAATCGTTGAATAGATGATACAAGCCTGAAATTTGGCTGAAATATTTATTTTGTATTAGTTTTTGAGAAAAAAGTGCTAGGCATTTGAAATTCCAATATGGCGGCCATTTCCCAAGATGGCCGCCAGATAACCCCCTCATATGTAATATATTCCGAGATATTGTTGTATGTAAGTCTGAATAAGTTGATTTTGGTGACAATTTATAGGTTTTTTGCCATGGCGATACTGAATTTGATATGAAAACACATGTATAATATGGTATTAACCCACTCACCTGACTAAATCTGACAGGGGCAACTGCTGAGTGGAGTACAGCATAGTCCATTCTTTACACATTTGCACCTTCCACCTCCACATTCCATTTTGCATCCACATTTTGTCAAATTCTCAGCAGCTTGTAGAAATGGGTTCAAGGGTAGTCAACACTATTTTCCAGGTGTTGTTTTCTTTTGACCATCCCCACTTGGAAGGAGACTGAGATTCTGGCTGACGGATGAGACACTGGCCCCAGATATGTCCTGCTTGACAGGCCGCTCGTTTGGCATGTTCCATCAGTGCGCTTTGTGTTGGTGGGATTAGGTCGTATGACCTCTGCTTTCGTGCGAAGAGATCAAGCCTTGCCTCATCTAGAGAAGCAGTTGTACTTGACCGATCATATTCTCTAGAACTTGTAGATCACTCCTCAATTTCTTATGAGAACTGACTGAGTTTCGCAAACGTGACGGAGGCTTCATTGAAGACATTCCATGTCTGCCATGCTTTTTTCTTCCCTTTGCCATTGAAACCTGATTCAACATCACATCCAGTGAAGACGTGGAATAACAGCATCGCCTTGGTTTTCTCTGGTCCTACAGTGGAAACAAGGTCATGGAAAGGAAGCCATTGAGTGTGCTCCCCTTTTCCAAATCATCATCATCTTTTTCTTCTTTCGGCTTTCCCCTTAGGGGTCGCCACAGTGGATCATCCGTCTCCATCTTACTCTGTCTTCTGCGTCTTCTTCTGTTACACCTACCACCCTTATGTCCTCCTTCACTACATCTATAAACCTTCTCTTTGGCCTTCCTCTCTTTCTCCTGCCTGGTAGCTCCATTTCCAGCATCCTCCTCACGACATACTCCTCAACTCTCCTCCGCACATGTCCAAACCATCTCAGTCTCGCCTCTCTAGCTTTGTCCCCAAACTGACGCACGTGCACTGTTCCTCTAATATGCTCATTTCTAATTCTATCCAACCTCGTCACTCCCAGTGAAAAACGCAACATCTTCAATTCTGCTGCCTCCAGCTCTGCCCTCTGTCTTTTTGTCAGTGGTACCCTCTCCATTCCATACAACATGGCTGGCCTCACTACAGCCTTGTAAACTTTCCCTTTCATTTCTGCAGAGACCCTTCTGTCACAGATCACTCCTGTCGCCTTTCTCAACCCACTCCATCCAGCCTGCACTCTCTTTTTTACCTCTCTACCACACTTTCCGTTACTTTGTACAGTTGACCCCAAGTACTTGAATTCATCTACCTTTGCCACCTCTGCACTTGCAGCCTCACGGCTCCCCTGTCATCTCTCTCATTAACACACTTGTGCTCAGTCTTGCTTTTGCTTACTTTCACTCCCCTTCTCTCCAGTGCATATCTCCATCTCTCCAGTTCTGCCTTGGCTTCCTCCCATATCACAATGTCGTCCGCAAAATTCATTGTCCACGGAGACTTCTGTCTAATCTCATCTGTCAATCTGTCCATCACCATTGCAAACAAAAAGGGGCTCAAAGTCGATGCAATCCCACCTACACCTTGAAACCTTCAGTCATTCCTACTGCACATCTCACTGCTGTTACTCTATCGTCGTACATGTCCTTCACCACCCTCACGTACTTCTCTGCCACTCCTGACTTTCTCATACAGTACCACAGCTCCTCTCTCGGTATCGTATCATAAGCCTTCTCCAAGTCTATAAACATAAACGCAGCTCCTTCTGGCCTTCTCTGTAGCTCTCCATCACCATTCTCGAAGCAAATATGGCATCTGCAGTACTTCTCCCTGGCATAAAACCAAACTGGTCCTCACAGATCCTCACTTCTCTTCTCAGCCTAGCTTCCACCACTCTTTCCCATATCTTCATTGCATGGCTAATCAGCTTTATACCTCTGTAGTTGCCGCAGCACTACACATCAACCTTGTTCTTGAAGATCGGAACCAGAACACTTTTTCTACTCCTCCGGCATCCTCTCACCCTCAAGGATTTTGTTAAACAATCCGGTAAACCACGTCACCGCCATCTCTCCTAAGCTCCTCCATGCTTCCACTGGTAAACCATCTGGGCCCACTGCCTTACCATCCTTCATCCTCTTTATGGCATTCCTCACTTCCTCTCTGCTGATCTCTTGCACTTCGTGATTCACTATCTCCAACTCTTCCAACCTTCTCTCTTACTTTTTCTATATTCATCAGCTCTTCAAAATACTCCTTCCACCTTCTCAGTACACTCTCCTCACTTGTCAGTACATTGCCATCTGCATCCTTTATCATTCTAACATGCTGCACATCCCGCCCAGCTCTGTCCCCCTGCCTGACTACTCAGTACAGGTCATTTTCCCCTTCTCTACTATTCAACTTCTCATACAAATTCTGGTATGCCTTTTCTTTTGCTTAGAAACCTCATTCTTGGTTGCGTTTCTCGTCTCCTTATACTCCCGAATGCTTTCCTCGTCCCTGTGTCTATTCATATCCTTCTTTGCCTGCTTCCTCCTATTTATGCTACCCTGTACTTCCTCATTCCACCACACAGTCTCCTTGTCTTCCCTCCTCCTTCCCGATGTCACCCCAAGTACCTTCTTGGCTTTCTCCTTCACCACTTCTTAGATAACTGCCCAACACTCCTCGTCTTCCCTGCCTCCGAAAGCCTGACTCACCTCCTCCCTAAATTTACTACTGAAGTCTTGCTTCTTCAACTCAGCTTGGTTCAGCTCTCACATTCCGCCTTGTCTTCGCTTTCAAACTCATCTTGCCAACCAACACCCTCTGCTGTCTTACTACACTCTCCCCTGGCACTACCTTGTAATCGCTGAATTCTTGCAAGTTGCATCTCCTACGTAGGATATAATCTATCTGTGTACTCCTTCCCCCACTCTTATACGTAATCCTGTGCTCCTCTTACTTCTTGAAATAAGTGTTTACTACAGCCATCTCCATCTGTTTTGAAAAATCAGCAATCAACTGGCCCTCAGCGTTCCTTTCCCCGACACCGTACCTGCCTATCACCTCCTCATCACCACTATTTCCTTCCTTTTTTTTTATCACCTCCTCATCACCACTATTTCCTTCTTCAACATGCCAGTTCAAATCCGCTCCCATAACCATTCTTTCCTCCCTGGATATGCTCTGAATCACTTCCTCTACTTCACTCCAGAGCTCTTCCTTTTCCACCAACTCACACCCCACTTGCGGGGCATAATCACTGTTGACATTAATCAGGACCCCCTCAATTCCTAACCTCAAAATCATTACTCTGTTCGACACTCTCTTCACCTCCAATACACTATCTATATAGTTTTCCTTCACTACTACCCCCACACCATTTCTCCTCCCATCCACGCCATGGTAAAACAACATGAATCCTCCTCCAATCGTCCTCGCTTTACTTCCCTGCCATTTCGTTTCCTGCACACACACTATATCTGACTTTCTTCTCTTCATCATATTAGCCAGCTCTCTTCCTTTACCCGTCATCGTGCCCACATTCAAAGATCCCACTCTCATCTCCACTCTTCTACTTTCCTTTCTCGCCCGCTTCCTCTGGAACTGTCTTCCTCCTCCTCTCCTTCCTTTGTCCAACAGCCACATACTTTCCATCGGCCCCCTGTTGGACAACAGCACCGGTGGCGGTCGTTGTTAACCCGGACCACGACCGATCTGGTATGATGTTTCCTTTTGTGCTCCGTATATTGAGTTGGCTAAGGTTTTTACGCCGGATGCCCTTCCATGACGCAACCCTCCCCATTTATCCGGGCTTGGGACCGGCACTGAGTTGCACTGGCTTGTGCCCCCAGTGGTTGGGATCCCCTTTGCCAAATACAACCACATTTTGTCCTGGCCTATTGCTGTAAGGCAAGGCATAACGGATGTGCCGCTATCAGTGTCATTAGCGTCAATCATCAGTGACTTGTAACCCTCCCTAACTGAATGCCAGGCATTTAAGAATATTCGTGTGTCGGCTTCCTCATGGGTACAAGCAGCCAACTCCTCTAGGCTGACACTGGTGCAACTGGCACTTGTGTGAGCATTTTCCTCCTTCGTCACAATAAGTATGTTGCTTGTAGTCATTTTAGGAATTGCATCAGCAAGGAAATGGAACAGTTCTGTTTTGTTGTCGCTGTCTCTGAGGAAGCTTCTCTAGTTTGATTATGTTTTACTTTTTGCTGTTACTCTCCTCCTAACGGCTTTCCCTTGTTTAGTTCTTGCTTCAGACTTCAGGCTGGACTGACGATATGCATCAAAGACGATGTCTGTTCTCTTGTGGTTACTACTGTAGTGTTCTACTGTAGGAAGAATGAATGTCATTGCTGGCGTATTCTTCAAACGTCTTTGGTGTTTTAGGTGTTACTGTATTCACAAGTGATGTGCCATCCACAATCAGTACGTCAGATTCTGACTTTTTCTCTGGAAGCTTCACTTAGCTTGTAGCACATGCACCAGATTCGACTTCGTACATGTATGTAATTTACCCTTCTTGCTGAGTGAAGGAGGGAAAGACTGGTTTTCATGCTTAAAAAATTCTCGTAGGTCACACCCTCTGGTTTGGCAGGAGATGAAAAGGCGGGAAAACAGCTGGCAATCTTCCTTAAGTAATTTAGCCTCAGATGGGTTGGTTGACTCTGGCAAAATTTTAAAAAGTCTATATTGTTCTTTTTAATGGGCTGCTAAAAACAAGAGCTGTCAGCCTGTTGTTTATCCATAAATGTTTGGAACTGTTCTTTTCCCCCCTCATGGTGCGTTGCAATTAGTTGAGCAGCAGAAGGATCCACTATGTCCTTTGTATCAAGAGTGGGTGGATCTCCTGTCTCTTCCATAAATGGATTTTCAATTTCTTCTATAACCATGGTACACCGCTGTACATTTTCAAAGAATGCCTTCTGAGCTGTTGCTGACTGTTCATGGTGACAACTGTCTGTCTTTACATCTTTACTCCCCGATACTGCTTCGTAGTTTGCAACAAGTTGGCTTCTTTCTGGTCCAGCCACCATTCACCTTCGAAGAGCTGATGGATCCTCTGTCAGACCTATAGCTTGGACCCTGAGCCGTGCCCCAACTGCTACGAGCGGTCTGCTGAACCCCTCTGCCATTACATTCTCGACTGCCCTGCAACCGCCTTTGTTCGAGAACTCCCTGACGAGGGCTTTGGCCGCTCAGGCGATGATGTGTACGATGCGGCTAGGACCATTGGCAATGCATGCTTTCAAAGGCTCCTACAAACTCTACGGGATTATCCTCTTCCTCGTTAAAACTGCTATTTCCACCCCCTCGTTACTCCAGATTCAACTCACCCCCCCCTTTTTTTTCTTTTTTTTTTCTCCCCTTCTTTATTTTCTGCTTATCTCTGACGGGCTCTTAGTTTGCTCGTGTCCCACAACAGGTGGGCAAATATCAACAACAACAACAAGCTCCTCCATCCCCTTTGATTACTGAATTATTCTGCTCGTGGGCTTGGTCAATAGCCGTTGAGGAGAAATGCCTGTCAGAACTATGAACAACGAAACTTCCTTTGTGGAATAAGCTGGCGACCTCTGGGTGTTGCTTCTCCAGGCACATCATATCTAGCAGATGATTAGGAAGCCAACGTGCATAATTGACATTGTTGTTTGCAAAGTAGTAGGGTATCAGTTCTGAGAGTGACTCACGATACAGTGTGAAATTTCCTTCTCTTAATGATCTTATCATTGTGAAAATGGTCAGCTCCATGTTAAGAATCAAGAACCAGAACTGAAATTGTGGACTCTCTTACGGATATCACACCATTCTTCCAAAATGGTGCATTTGTCATCAATGTCAGACTGTTCAGCAATATATATATGTACTGTATGTTTTCTTCATTTGTTGAATTACACAGCATGCGCTAATCTGGTATGCTTGGCGAGTTCTAATGACATTGGTAGCTGACAGAAATGAATATGCTGTGCCAGAAGAGGCTACATCAGCTTAAACAAGAGCACTCGTCAATCCACTGACTTCTTGAATGGACCCAATAGATTGCAGTGCTATCATCTCGATATGTAGTCCGCCAAACATGAACACGAACTTGTTCTCTCCATATTCATCTGGCCAATGCCACTGGATTTCTTTAGCCAGTGCGTAAAGAGGCTGATCAGCAATTAGAACAGGAGGTTTGTCCCGGGTTTAGGAATGCCACACATTCCCTTATTATGTTCATGGCATGCTTAATTGTGGCAACACTATGAGCCTGATCTCGCAGAAGAGGCAGTAGGGATGTGACACTGGTATCAAAATCTTTAGTTCTTTGATGGCTTGCATGGTGGCCCGACCATGTTATGTTTGATGTTTCATCTACATCTATGGTATCATGAACTTTTTCCAACCATTCATATTCGAGTCTGAGATTTCTTTGGATACTTGGATCTGGCCATGACATGCCATCAATTGTGCTTGGTGCTGGATTCTTCTTACTGAAGAAGGCTGGTGGGATGTTGCTGTATGACTCAGGAAGCTCAGGAACTTTTTTTTTTGCCCTACTGTCCGTAATCTTGGGTAAGACGCGTACTTCTCCTCTGTTATCTGAATGTGGGTGCTGAAACATTGAAATACTTGTGCGGTGAGGGAATGTAGTTGCTGTGGTGGATGTTGGATTGTGGTCTATGTTGTCTACTGCTGAAGTAGTGAAGAGCCACTTTCTCAAAACTGGTGAACACACTGCATATTCTTCCACATATTGGTTTACAACAGTTTCACCAAACTGACCAGATATTTCCAACACTCTGTCATACTGAATGCTAATTCCATTCTCATGAAGCTTGTCAATTTATTCTCTCTTCCTTGTCTTGGCAAACACTTTCATACCAACATACACAGCAAATGGTGTCTCGCGGCTTTTTGTATGTCTTTTTTTTTTTTTTATCTTTCTCCATATTTTGTGTAGCAGTTGTATTGCAAAAGTTGTGTAATAGCTAAGTCTGATTTTAATACACCGTGCCTCAGATGTGATGTAATATCTACACCATGGTCGATGCTACACACGAACTGATGTAGTGCTGGTGGAACGGCTTCTTCTCCAAACCCGTCTTTCAAGTCCTTGCTGAATTGGGTCTTATGATTGAGCATTTCTTTCCGTATGATATCAGCAGCTTTAGCCAGGTGAATAGCTTCACTATACTTGCAAGCATCAAAAAGAACTAAGCCTACATCCTTTTTGAATGATAAAAGTACATCACGTCCTTTCTTATGGGCTTCTGGCTCAGGAATCCTATTGAGTATCTGGTCCTTTAACCTGGTTGAGTTGACATCTGGGGAATCCACACCAAGTTGTTCTAAGCGACGCTTGTACAGTGAGGCTAGATCAGCAAACTTAGTATAACTGGTGTTGTTTCTGTACTGGTAACTTTGCTATCCATGATATAGATTACAAGTTCTGAAAAGGCCACAAGATATAACTCTTTTCCTAGATTACTACAACCCTCCTCTTGCCTTATTGAACTATGTGCTCTTTCTAAATTGTATAAATGAACTAGGCATTGTGGGTGATACTTCATCTCTTAAGCAACAACGTCACCAGCGCTTAGCTTTGCAAGGAGCTTTCCGTGGTTTAGAGTCTCGGCACGTTGATTAAGTCTCTCATTCAGCTGCATAGTTATCGCTTTCCGTAAATTTGATATTTCATCTTCTTCCTCACACAAAAAGCATTCTACTTTAGGAGGATCTGAGTTTCTTTGTCTTTTGCTACGGTTCTCACCTGAGCCACCTGATGTGCATGGAGTAACTCTTCTTCTGTGCTCTTTCTAGCTTGATGTTTTTAAACAGCATTCTGCAGCTATTGTGATATCTTGTTTTTTTTTTTACCTTCATCTAGCCTTGCAGAATTAAACGGCATTGGCATAGCACTGATGGCATGAAACAAGGGTACTTTTATTGCAATGTTACTGTAACCAGCATAATCTTGTTTCCTTTGGAATGAAGTAAGAGGTGACATTAGCATTTCACTATTTTTGTCCTCTGATAAAGGCAGCATTTACTCCAGTCTGTTTGTCGTTTTGATTCTGCGTCCATGTTTAAGAATTTCAAATGGCACAGGCAGAGGGTTTATCCTTTTACCACATTATGCTCAATTTGATATATGGTTCGTCATGGGCTCAACATGGGCTCACTTTGATAGTTAGGTTCATGCAATTGCCCTACACCTAACCCTATCGTTCATTCAATGTCAATTAAATCCCGTGTGATCTGTACACCATCCGGATAACGTTGAAAGCCCCTGTTATCCTTGGCTCGGCTCTCTCGCCTTGGCACAACCTGTCAATTCAGGTGCGGCTATCCAATATGTTAGGGGCTTATTGGATAGCATTTGGGACACTAAACCTGACGTTTAGCCGACACTGAACCCCATGCTGATTTGCACAGCAGTGTCTGTCACCAGTGTGTCCTGGTAGTGAGCGACACAGACTCTTTGATTTCTCCTAGATGAATTTGCACCATCTCTATCTGCGGAATGAGAAAAAATAGATCATAAATGACACCAAGATGTTAAAAAAAAAACGAACGATTTTTATGATTAAGTGTTGTTTTAACATGCTGCGACGGCCATCTTGAAAAAATGGCCACCATATTGGAATTTTTCATGGCTAGCACTTTTTTTCTTAGAAAGCGCCTACACACAACAGTCATGCCATATTTCATGCTTGTATCATCAGTTGAACGATTCTGGCCAAAAATCACATTTATCTGCTCCACTTCCACACATCTCGATTGGTCGTCACCGGGAAAGGGGCAGATTGTGAGGCTTTGATGGACCCCCCCCCCCTGGGGACTCAAAGGCTTTTTGATACGACACCATTTTAGTATTATTTTGAACAGTAAGTAGAGTATTGTAGTCTGGTGTTGACAGAGAAACTTGAATTGGAGAGTATGCTGGCCTATTCTCTACTGAAACACTGTCCACCACCATCCCCATTAGCTACTCAGCATTACCATCACCACTAGTATCATTTTCCAACATTAACACCACCACCACCGTCACTTACTAGCATTTCCATAACCAATCAACATTACCACAACCACCAACTACAAACATTACCATCTCCACCAGCACCATCTACATTACCTACCAGCAGGGTTGCCATTCGTACGATAATTATCGTACATGTACGAATAAACTAGCGCTGATACGACGTACGATACCTCGTCTTATTATCGTACATTTTGTACGATCATTCTGTGCTTTATGGTATGAGTATTAATTTTTAAAAAATGATAAAAAACGCCTTTTCATCAACAGTAAATCTTTTCCATAGATAGTATGTTAACTGTAAAATGAGAAGTAATTTTCCTTAGTGCACGTGGGGTAATTGTGTCTATGAGATAGCTAGGCTTGTTCTAAATGTACAGGCACATTTCGATTCACATTGAAGGTTGACCATTACGGTTAGAGTGTGAAGTGTCAAAGAGAGATTCCTTTAATATCAACAGAAATACTGTATTCCCGTTAAACTATTGGGTAATTAATTGCTTGTACAGTATATAATGCACTTCAGGAGGCATTTATTTTGATACCGAGAATGGAATAGTTAAAGAATTTTTGTATGATTGTACACAGTATAAAAGAAATATTTATTTTGATACCAAGAAAGAATTACCTAAAAGTATCTTGTGTAATCAGTGATTTGTAAATAGTGTAGAGGAATTGTTTATTTTATTTAATAAATTTTGATGAACTTAATTAAATTTTCTAAACTGAATACTGTTATATAAACCTCCCTTAAATAATACCTGCTGTATACAGTATTTACGTTAGCCATTACATATATCGAAACTTTTATGAATTGCCAATTTTTCCTTTTTATTATATGAGACTAAGGCTGTTTATATAAAATTAAAACATCACTGAAGACATGTGTCGGTAAGAACGCCACGATTTTATCATCATCATATTACTGTAGAGCG
>JAGKTI010025666.1:0-13884 GCA_018397915.1 Birgus latro
TGATTTGGAAAAGGCCTTTGACAGAGTCCCTAGAGAGGTGGTGAAGTGGGCAATGAGAAAGCTAGGGTTGGAAGAGTGGCTGGTTAGGGTGGTTATGGCCATGTATGTGGGTGCTCGCACCCAGGTAAGAGTGAATGGAGTTTTAAGTGATGAGTTTTCCGTGAATCTTGGTGTGCATCAGGGGTCAGTTTTGAGTCCCTTGTTGTTTATCATGGTGCTTGAAGCCCTCTCACGTGACTTCAGAGATGGACTCCCATGGGAGATGGTGTATGCTGATGATCTGCTGTTGATTGCAGAGAATGAAAAGGAGGCGGAGGAAAAATTTAAGAAGTGGAGAGATGGTATAGGGTACAAGGGCTTAAGGATAAATGAAGATAAAACAAAAGTGATGTTATCTAGGGTTGGTGGTGGTACAATCAGAGGAGAGGGAGAGTGGCCATGTGCAGTTTGCCACAAGGGTGTGGGAAGTAATTCCATCTTGTGTAGTGTTTGTGATAAATGGGTGCACAAGAGATGTAGTTGTATTACAGGTAGACTGCGAGATAATGCTGATTTCATGTGTGTGGCGTGTCGGGGAGAGCAGTTGGAGATTGTTAGCCGTGAGAGGGTTGAACTTGCACGTGAGTCTCTTGAGTGTGTGGAGGAGTTTTGTTATTTGAGAGACATGTTACGTCCCGGAGGTGGGGCTGGAGTTAGCTCAGTTGCTATGGTGAGAAGTGGTTGGAAGAAGTTCAGGGAGCTGTTGCCTCTCCTGACATTGAGAGGACTCTCCTTACATGCTAAGGGGTCTTTGTATGCAGCATGTGTTAGGAGTGAGATGCTGTATGATAGTGAGACCTAGGCAGTAAAGGAAGAGGATATTCGCATTTTTAAAAGTACAAAAATGACAATGAATAGGTGGATGTGCAGTGTGTCCCTACGTGCAAGGCCTGGGGGGGCTGGGTTTAAGATGGAAGAGTTAAGAGGTAGGATGGGACTAGAGTGTATTGGTGTTGTGATGAGGAGAGGTTGGCTGAGGTGGTTTGGACATGTGGAGAGGCTGGGGGATGATAATTGAGTACAGAGGGTGAGAAGTGTTAATACTGGGGGAGGGGTTGGGAGGGGTAGACCGAGAAAGACATGGGACGAGGTCATTAAGTGTGACTTAAGGGTTAAGGGACTGAACAGGGAGGTTGCCAAAGATCGAGCAGCGTG
Source organism: Birgus latro (assembly GCA_018397915.1). Classification (NCBI taxonomy): domain Eukaryota; kingdom Metazoa; phylum Arthropoda; class Malacostraca; order Decapoda; family Coenobitidae; genus Birgus; species Birgus latro. Next base: position 1,195 of record JAGKTI010025666.1, read on the forward strand.
GAGAGCCGCCATTAGGTGACCAAGGCCGACGCATGCAAGCATGTTAGAGTATTCAAAAACGAAACGAAACGATTTGGTCAAAACGTTGATTATGAGAATTAGTGAACTAGAAAAGAAAGTGGAGGATCTAGTATCAAGAAACATGCTTGAAAATACCGAGGATACTATACAGAGTTTGATACAGGCCAATGAGACAGCGAACCAGGAGATCGAGAATTTGAAATAAGAAAATATTGAATTAAGGAGAAAACTAGAAGAGACCAGTAACAAAACAGAGATGGTAAGAAGTGTGTTTGAAGAGCAAAAGGCAAAGTGGGCACATGTGGAAGAAGAACAGAAGGATGTGGTGAGTTTAAGGGAAATTATTCAGGAAGAAAGGGAAATGAACAAGAAAAAAATGGAAGAAAATGTAGTGAAAATATTGAAGATAAAATAGAAAATAGTGAAAGAAACAGTAGAAAGGAACATATGTGTCGTAATATTTGGAAACAGGGAGGAGGAAGAAAAAGTTAAGTCTGTGAGACTCGAGAGAGACTCAAATCAGGTGAGGAAACTGTTGGGCAAGATCGATCCCAAAGGAAACAAGTGGGAAAAAGAAATTGAGGAAGTAAGGAGGATAGGGCCATACACGAAAGGGGAAGCAAGACCAATTACAGTTAAGATGTCATCAGAAGGTGTAGTAAATGATATACTTAAGGTGACCTGGAAACTAAGTAAAGAGGCAGGAATGGAAAATATTATAATAAGAAAAGATTTGAATGAAGAAGAAAGAGAAGTTTTAAAATCTTTGAAGGACCAAGTAAAGGAAAAAAAATGACAGGAGGACAGAGGAAGAGCGTAATTTTTTTTTTGAGAGAGTGATATATACGAAAGCAAGGAAGTGGTATGTGAAGAACTAGATATGAAGGAAACAAAGGGGATGGATATGAATATGAAAAAAAGAAGAACGAGTAAAGATAAAAACAGTTCAGCAAATTTGAGTATCATGTACAGTAATGTAGATGGGTTAATTATCTAAGAAAGGGAAAATTGGAGATTATTTAAATGAAAATAAACCTGAAATTGTTTGCTCGGTAAAGACTATATTGCCCCGAGATGTTGATACAAAATTATTTGGATGGAACAATTATAACATTTGGAGGAAGGACAGAGAAGGTAAGTTTGGGGGAGGTATAGTGATATTAACCCGTAATGACCTACGAGCAAAGAATACAGAAATTGAAAATACCATGGCTGACCTTTTGGGAGTAGTAATAGAGGGCAGTTATGGAGAAAAAATGGATGTAATAGTATTTTATATGCCCCCCAAAACTAGGGGATGGACAAAGGAAGATTACGAACAGTTAATAAGTGAATCCATTATTAGGCTAGAAATGTTATTTGAACGAAGAAATAGAATAATATTAATGGGAGATTTTAACTGTAGAGAAGTTAATTGGGAAAGTATGGATGCTGGGAACAATGAGGAATCATGGGGAAACAAATTAATGGAATTGGTGATGGAAAACATGTTAACCCAATTAATCAAAGAAAACACAAGAATTAGTGGAGATGACGAACCATCCAGGCTTGACCTAGCATTCACAAAGGACCCAAATAATGTGAGCAACATAACCTACCAATGCCCCTTTGGTAAAAGTGATCATCTGGTAATTGAGATGGACGTGGTAGAAGTAAGGGAAGGAGAAAGAGATGAAAAACACAGAGAATATAGATACAATTATGGGAAGGCAGACTTTGCATCCCTGAGGAACTTTTTCCAAAATGCAGAATGGAGTAAAATGAATATGATCACAAATGTTGATGAAAAATATGAGCTTTTGACAGAAGTATATAAAACAGGAGTTACTAAGTATGTCCCAAAATTTTCTGCAGCTATGGAAAGGAAGAAAGAATGGTTTAACTACAGATGTAGGATGGCACAAGAGGCAAGAAAAAAAGCATGGAATAAAGTAAGAAGAAGCCATAGAGAAAGGGCTTGGGAGGAGTACAAACAGGTAAGGAATGAATATGTAAGGGTACGGAGAGAAGAGGAAAGGAAATACAAAAAAGATATTGTATCTAACTGTAAAAAAGAGCCGAAACTATTTTAGAGGTTTGTACATGGCAAAATGAAAATTATGGACAGTATAATATGACTGAGGGATGGAGATGAAACATACAAAACAGAGGAAGACTTGTGTGAAATAATGAACAACAAGCTGCAGTCAGTTTATGTATTGGAAGACGAATTTAGGAAGCCTAAATTGGAACCCAGGCTGACAGGAATGGCCGAAATTACAGTTGACATGAATGAGGTGCTACAGCTGATGAAGGATTTGGATGTGAGAAAAGCAATGGGACCAGATGGAGTGGCTGGATGGATCCTGAAGAAATGTGCCGACCAGTTAGTGTGGCCAGTTTAAGTCATCATCAAGACCTCGCTTGAAAATGGAGTTACCTAAAGATTAGAAAAGAGCAAGTATTGTGCCAATCTTTAAGGGAGGAGATAGGGAGGATCCACTTAATTATAGACCTGTGTCACTTACTAGTATTGTTTGTAAAATCTGTGAGAAAATTATTAGAAAAACATGGATAAAGTATTTAGAAGAAAATGAAGTGATAACACCAAGAGTTTGGTTTTAAGGAAGGAAGATCATGTGTTACTAACCTATTAAGTTCCTACAGTAGGGTAACAGATGTCGTACAGGAGAGAGAGGGATGGGCGGACTGTGTCTATCTGGATCTTAAGAAACCATTTGACAGGGTGCCCTATAGGAGACTATTCTGGAAGCTGAGGACCTTTGGAGGGGTGCATGGGAAACTATTAAAGTGGATGGGAGAATATTTGATAGGAAAGCAGATAAGAACAGTAATAAGAAACAAGGTTTCACAATGGAGAAATGTGACTAGTGGAGTACCCCAGGGCTCTGTCCTGCCCCCAATAAGTTTCTGATATGTGTAAATGATTTGCCAGAGGGTTTGAATAGTTATATGAGTATGTTTGCAGATGATGCTAAAATTATGAAACATATTAAATGCTCTGATAGTTGTAAAGAACTGCAAGAGGACTTGGACAAACAACACAGCTGGAGCCAGACATGGAAAATGGACATTAATGCCAAGAAGTGTCATGTATTAGAAATGGGAATAAGTGAAAAAAGACCACACTGGACATATAAAATGGGTAATGAGATAATTAGTAAAAGAAAGGATGAGAAAGACTTGGGAGTGATTATTCAGGATGACTTGTCACCAGAAAAGCATATAAACAAAATCATTGGGGGAACTTATGGATTACTGACCAACATGAGAGTGGCTTTTAATTATATGGATGAGGAAATGTTGAGGGAGTTGATAGTGACCATGATAAGACCAAGACTAGAGTATGCGGATATGGTATGGTCACCTCATTTGAAGAAGCATATTGATAAACTAGAGAGAGTTCAACAGATGGCAACGAAGATGATACCATGTTTAAGGGAACTCACCTACGAGGAGAGATTGGAAAAACTAAAGTTACCAACACTGCGCGAGAGAAGGGAAAGAGGTGACTTGATCACGATATTTAGAAATGTAAGAGAATTGGAAAGAGTGGATAGAGAGGATCTTTTTGTGTTGAATGATGGAAGAACAAGAGGTCATGGCTTCAAGTTGAGGAAAAGCAGATGTCTTAATGATCTCAAAAGGTTCAGTTTCCCGAACAGAAGCATAAGTATTTGGAATTACTTAGACAATGAGGTGGTGCAAGTGAAAAACATTCATGTATTTAAAACTAGATTAGAGAGAGGTGAAAAGATTAGTAAGAGTGAGTAAGAAGAGAGTGGATGAGGAATTTGGAAGGAATTTGAGTGCAAAGTGGAGGGAATGTAAGAAAATGTTCTGAAAGGAGGTAAAGAGAGTTAGACAGGGTGCCAATGAAGTCAGTGGGGGTGTGAAAGATAAAAATGGTAGATTACTAGTGGAGAAGGGAGAAAAAGTAAACAGATGGAGAGAACACTTTAATGAACTGTTGAACATAAAGAATGAAAGTAATGCAAGAGTAAGTGGCTGGGGAATGGCGGGGAGAAGGAGGGTTGTGAGAAGAGAGGAAGAAATCAGCAGGATGGAAGTGGTGGAAGCAATGAAGAAAGTTAAAGTGGCAAAAGCACCAGGAATTGAAGGAGTGTGTGGTGAAATGCTGAAGCATGGGGGGGAGATAGTAATAGAATGGATGTGGAAGGTGTGCAGATTAGTGTGGGAGGAGGGTAGAGTCCAGGAGGATTGGAAGTCAGGTATAATTATTCCTCTGTACAAAGGAAAAGGGGAAAAAGCAGTGTGTGGTAATCATAAGGGCATTTGCCTTCTCAGTGTAATAGGAAAAGTATATGGTAGGATACTTATTGACAGAGTCAGGGAAATAGAGGAATTAGATGGAGAAGAACAGGGAGGTTTTAGGAAGGAAAGAGGTTGTGTAGACCGATATTCATTCTTAGATCCTTAGTGGAAAAGTTTCTAGAGAAGGGCAAGAAGTTGTATGCAGCCTTCATGGATCTGAAGAAAGCATATAACAGGGTGGATAGACAAGGATTGTGGAAAGTATTAAGAATATATGGAGTGGATGGGAAGTTGTTGAAGGCAGTGAAGAGTATGTATGAGGGTGCTAAGGCTGCAGTGCGTGTGGATGGCAAACTGAGTGAAACTTTCCATTTGAAGGTTGGATTGAAAGAAGGATGTGTCATGTCTCTATGGTTGTTCAATCAGTACATGGATGGGGTTATAAAAGAGATACAAGGTCGGGCAGTGGATGTTGGAGCGGCCCTAGTGAGAAAGGGCAGTGTGTGGAAACTCCCTGTACTGTTGTTTGCAGATTGATACTGTGTTGTTGAGTGAAGATGAAGGGGAGCTGCAAGGCTTGGTAGATGAGTTTGGGAGAGTGTGTAAGAAACGGAATCTAAAGGTGAATGTAGGGAAGAGTAAAGTGATGGTCTTTGAGAGATGTGAAGCCAGTGAATGTACAGTGAGATTGGATGGGGAGGATATGGAGAATGTGAGTGCATTTAAGTACTTGGGTAGTGTCATGAGTAAGGATGGAAGTCTGGAGGGTGAAGTGCTTGAAAGGGTGCAGCAGGGAAGGAAGTTTGCTGGTTCACTGAAAGCAGTGATAAGAAACAGGGAGGTGAGCATGGAAGTGAAAAAGTTGTTACATGACAGTATTGTGATACCAACTCTTAACATATGGAAGTGAAGCTTGGACTCTGTTGGATGGACAGAAGTCAAGAGTGAAAGCAGTGGAAATGAGTTATTTGAGAGGAGCATGTGGAGTCACATGGAGAGACAGACTAACAAATGAGGAAGTGAAGGAGCATTGTGGTGTGGTTGTGGACGTGATAGGAAGCGTTTGGAGAAACACGTTAAGGTGCTTGGGCATGTGGAAAGGATGGAGAGTGAACGACTGATGAGGAGAGTGTAAGTGAGGTGGAGGGGGCGAGAGGGAGGGGGAGGCCGAGGATGAGATGGAGGGATGGAGTGGAGAGGTACATGAGAGAGGGGGGCGAGTTGGGAGTGGGGTGGTGAAATGGCAGGGGACAGAGCGACATGGAGGCGATTTGTTTGTGGCCACCCCATGCGGGATTGAGACGTCTGGCAATAGATAGATAGATAGATAGATTAGATGAATGTAGATATGGAGACAGGATAACACGAGATTAGCTCAATTCCTGTACACTACAAATAGGTAAATACAAAACACACTATACATACATTAGGGCGGTGTGAATAAACATTTGGGAACATTCATCTCACTTCCCAACATCACAGCTCGAATGTGTACTGACATATTTCTACATGTTATACCATCATTTGAAAAAGAATTTTATTAGCTTTCGAATGGGGAATGGTATTCGAATAATAACTGAAAAAGTAAAAACTTTTTCCAACAGAGAACAGAGCTTTTATTTGGAGAGCTCTAACGAAAAACTTTTTATTTCATCAACTTATGCAGAATTTCACGGGCTATCTCATGATACAATCAGATTTTTCCTATGCCTCATATTTTCAAGAAAAATGCAAAAAACTACAGTGTACCCACGCCATGGCGTGACCGTAGGCCGGTTTCCCACCTCTCTCTAACCTACTGCGTGTGTTTCACCATTTCTATGCACACTAGTCACATGATTCACTAATTTTCAGTGATGGGCAGGTGCGCAAGGACTTGCACAAAGCGCAACTGCACACCCTTGCGCTCCGGTGAATATCGTCCGCGCATTGGCACCGCACGAGACCATGCGCAATATCGCGCTTTTGCACATGAAGAGGCAGGAGCGCAAGTGCAAATTTAGTTGCGCTTGCACAAATGAATTTACATTTGTGCACCTGCCTTGTGCATGTGTCCAGACACGTGGTCTTGGGATACCCGCATGGCTGGACAAGGGATGGGGAAGGCTCGGGCGGGTCGCGAGGGCTGTTAGGGGGAGGTGGGAGGGTAGTAGCATTTCTTAAAATGCTTCAACATTATTATTATTAATAAAAAATAATAAATTAAAAATACATTATTTATTAAGAGGGGCATATGCAATTGCTTACAAAAATCATTAAAACATTATTTAAATCAAATATCCATAGCCTAATAATTTATCAGGCTGTGACTATTTGATTTAAATAATATGTTTTAATGGTTTTTGTAAGGAATTGCATATGCTGTCGTATATCTGTATTAAACTGTTAACCCCTTAACCGCGGGTCGTCACTTCCATGAAGGTTGGGTGCAATGGATCATACCGCGGGGCGTCACTTTTGTGTTTCTGCGTTGTTTTGAATTCACCCGGGCTTTCAGGTGATGACCTGTATCATCTATCTGTACTGCCAATGTCCAACAACAGTCAGAGCTGCTAATGTCATCAGTACTCCCAGCCATTTTCCCCCATTCTAGACTCCCCTCCCTACCTCCCCTCCATTACCCTCTTGTGTCATCTGCTCAGACGCTCTGCACTACGTAAATCTTCCCCGGATTTTTCCACTGATTTTGTCCATTGAGCCCTATGCCCTATTCTTATACAAAATAATATATATATAAAAAAAATAAGGTAATTGATAGTGCCATACACCTGGAATTGGCTAATTATCACTTGGCAACATCCAACCTGCACTCGTTTGCTAATTTCCCTTGCTTTTTTTTCCCATGAAATATGCCGTATGTGCTATTCTCGTACTATGAATGTATATAAGAAAGGAAGGGAGAAGCCTGAGTGATATTTATATTCACCTGGAACTACCTAATTTATTATGTATTGACTAGATTTCCTGCGACTTATTTCTTAGCATATACATTAGCAGTTGACATTTTCAACTCTTGGCTACCGAGATACGTACAGCTCAGTTCAGTGCCGTCTTTCGAGGTGGAGGCACGTCCCAGTCGCCCCCCTCCATTTCTGCCGCTTTTGCGCCCATTATAAAAGGCCCTGTGACTTCTACCCCTACTAAACATCGTGTGGGAAGCGGTAAAGGACTGTAGATACATATAAGTGTAATAAAGTACTAGAAATAATAAAGTGTGAGTGTGTATATGAATAAGAAATGACAATACGGGCGATGAATTAGCGCGAGTGGGAGGCTCGTATGCGCTCGTATTTTACATTGCTTTCACTGTTTTTTTTTTTAGTATGGATTCCAAACTACTTGGAAATTATTGAATAGTGTTTCTTGTGTTAATATCTGGCAGTGGTATTCATATTACGGGAAGTCGGGAAGTGTAAAGTGGAGACTTAGTCACCCAACTTCAGAAGTCTCCAAAAGTCCTACGGTAGTTGACGAGTGTTAAAAAAAAATACCAGGAGAAAGCTAAAGGTATGTGCCCTATGCATAAGTAATTATAATATTCTAGGACTAATAACTGATTTTTGGCAAATATTTTTAAAAAGTCAGTCAGAGCGTGGATTTGCCCCGTGGGATGGGCACGACGTGCCTCCGACAACCCCGCAGTTTAAGGGTTAAATAAGACATCTTGAGAAAACGCAGATAAAAGTAAAACTGGCAACATCACAGCCTTTGTTTCCCTGTCTCTCACCAAAAAAAAAGGTGGAAAAAATTCAGCCTGCTTGAGCCACGGTGTATTCCAGGAGCTGTGCAGCCTGCTCGTCCCTGCTCAGTGAAGGGGTGAATTATGGGATGGGAGAAAAATCACTCCCATCTTCCCAATTCCACGTCACATCGCTCCCATTGTCGCCTTCGTCGGGGTGGGGAGGAGATGATGGTGGGGGAGGTTGGGGAGGAGAAGAGTGAGGGTCTTCCCCATTCGCACTCATCTTCCCTTGCCCTTTACCCATACCCTTACCCTTACAACCTTCGGGAACATCAGGGGGCTGTGGGGAGTAGGTTTTGGAATACTGGGGTATTCCTGCCCTGCCAAGCGCAGGGCTAGAAGAGAGGTATACAGGGCAAAGTCTGAGTCACAGAGACTTTTACTTGATAATCTAAATCATGGAGAAAGGAAAAATATGATTTTTAGGGTGGCAAATCAGGTGAAGAGGGATAATCGGGACATTGTAGGTGAGCAGTGTGTGAAGAATGATGATGGAAGAGTGGTGGTGAGCAGTGACGATATTAAAGATGCATGGAGAAAGCATTATAGCCGGTTGTTGAATGAGGAGTTTGATTGGGATAGAGAATGTTTGGAGCCTGCTGATCCAGTGTTTGGCCCTTGGCCTTTCATTGACGCTGCTACTGTGAGTGAGGCAATAGGCAGGATGCGGGTGGGGAAGGCAGCAGGTGTGTCTGGGTTGACTGCCGAAATGTTGAAGGCCTCAGGAGATACTGGGGTGAGTTTAGTCACTGACCTGATAAATAGGATTATATATGAGTGTGTTGTCCCAGATGATTGGCTGAGGAGTGTAATTGTAAATGTGTACAAGGGAAAGGGTGATGCCCTGAAAAGGGGAAATTACAGAGGTATAAAGCTCTTAGATCAGATAATGAAAGTAATGGAGAGAGTTCTAGAAGGTATGATTAGAGAAAGAGTGAATATCGATGAGATGCAGTTTGGGTTTATGCCAGGCAGGGGGACCACTGATGCCATATTCATTGTTCGACAGCTTCAGGAAAAATATATTGGAAAGAAAAGGGAATTGTATTTTGTTTTTGTTGATTGGGAAAACGCCTTTGACAGAGTCCCTAGAGAGGTGGTGAAGTGGGCAATGAGAAAGCTAGGGTTGGAAGAGTGGCTGATTAGGGTGGTTATGGCCATGTACATGGGTGCTCGCACCCAGGTAAGAGTGAATGGAGCTTTGAGTGATGAGTTTTCCGTGAATGTTGGTGTGCATCAGGGGTCAGTTTTGAGTCCCTTGTTGTTTATCATGGTGCTTGAAGCCCTCTCACGCGACTTCAGAGATGGACTCCCATGGGAGATTTGTATGCTAATGATTTGGTGTTGATTGCAGAGAATGAAAAGGAGGTGGAGGAAAGATTTAAGAAGTGGAGAGATGGTATGGGGTACAAGGGCTTAAGGGTAAATGCAGATAAAACAAAAGTGATGATATCTAGGGTTGGTGGCGGTACAATCAGAGAAGAGGGAGAGTGGCCATGTGCAGTTTGCCACAAGGGTGTGGGAAGCAATTCCATCTTGTGTAATGTTTGTGATAAGTGGGTGCACAAGAGATGTAGTGGTATTAGAGGTAGACTGCGAGATAATGCTGATTTCATGTGTGCGGCGTGTTGGGGAGAGCAGGTGGAGATTGTTAGGCGTGAGAGGGTTGAACTTGCACGCGAGTCTCTTAAGTGTGTGGAGGAGTTTCGTTATTTGGGAGACATGTTATGTGCCGGAGGTGGGGCTGGAGTTAGCTCGGTTGCTAGGGTGAGAAGTGGTTGGAAGAAGTTCAGGGAGCTGTTGTCTCTCCTGACATTGAGAGGACTCTACTTACGTGCTAAGGGGTCTTTGTATGCAGCATGTGTTAGGAGTGTGATGCTGTTTGGTAGTGAGACCTGGACAGTAAAGGAAGAGGATATTCGCAGGTTTAAACATACAGAAATGACAATGATTAGGTGGATGTGCAGTGCGTCCCTGAGTGCAAGGCCTGGGGGGCTGGGTTTACGATGGAAGTGTTGAGAGGTAGGATGGGACTGGAGTGTATTGGTGTTGTGATGAGGAGAGGTAGGCTGAGGTGGTTTGGACATGTGGAGAGGATGGGGGATGATAANTGGGTGCACAAGAGATGTAGTGGTATTAGAGGTAGACTGCGAGATGATGCTGATTTCATGTGTGCGGCGTGTCGGGGAGAGCAGGTGGAGATTGTTAGGCGTGAGAGGGTTGAACTTGCAGGTGAGTCTCTTGAGTGTGTGGAGGAGTTTCGTTATTTGGGAGACATGTTATGTGCCGGAGGTGGGGCTGGAGTTAGCTCGGTTGCTAGGGTGAGAAGTGGTTGGAAGAAGTTCAGGGAGCTGTTGTCTCTCCTGACATTGAGAGGACTCTACTTAGGTGCTAAGGGGTCTTTGTATGCAGCATGTGTTAGGAGTGTGATGCTGTTTGGTAGTGAGACCTGGGCAGTAAAGGAAGAGGATATTCGCAGGTTTAAACGTACAGAAATGACAATGATTAGGTGGATGTGCAGTGCGTCCCTGCGTGCAAGGCCTGGGGGGGCTGGGTTTACGATGGAAGAGTTGAGAGGTAGGATGGGACTGGAGTGTATTGGTGTTGTGATGAGGAGATGTAGGCTGAGGTGGTTTGGACATGTGGAGAGGATGGGGGATGATAATTGGGTACAGAGGGTGAGAGGTGTTAATATTTGGGGAGGGGTTGGGAGGGGCAGACCGAGAAAGACTTGGGACGAGGTCATTAAGTGTGACTTAAGGGTTAAGGGACTGAACAGGGAGGCTGCCAGGGATCAAGCAGCGTGGAGAGCCGCCATTAGGTGACCAAGGCCGATGCATGCAAGCATGTTGGAGCCTTCAAAAACGAAAAACGAAACGATAAGACGTGCTGGAGTGGCTCATCCTCACCTCCCTGCTCCATCACTACACCACATGAATCACCCCGCTGACTCATCGCCGCACCTGGTCCACTCCGCTCCCTCACACCACCACCTGAGTGCAGTGACTCACTCCCGTCACTCTCCCTTTCACTCACCGCCACAAGACTTTCCCTTTCACTTTGTACTCCCTCCATACCTGAGTATGCGACGTGCTCTCCTCTTGGGGCCGCGATAGGTTATAATCTTGTGGCCGTACCACGTGGCAGCATGTCCCACAGCTCCCTCCTTGTCCTCGCTTTCCCCCCTCTACATCACGTAGTGGCTCGAGAGAGGTCTTACCTCGCTGTTTAGGTGCTGGGAGGCCCTCTCTAGCGGCACGATATGTGACGTAGTGCAGGTATCGTGGTGAAGGGACCTCCTCATCACTGCAATTGCTTTCCTCCTCCTCAGGCTGGATGTAGTCCTTATCCACCACCTTGTCATTGAGGGATGAATCACTGTCGCCTGTGAAGGAATCAAGGGCGGCTTGAATCTGGTCATCTGAGAGGCCTCGGCGCCATGTCTGACCTGGGTCACTGGTGGAAGGTGAGGACGAGGTGCGGCAGCGTGCGGGTAACGCGGGGTCACTGAGTGTCCCCACCTGGTGGCAGATAAGGGAAGGTCGTCCGCGCCTACATACCCAAAATCAAGCGCGAAAACTGAAATTTGTGCAAATTATGATCCTTGCAATTGCATGACATACCGGTAAGTCAATGGGTGAAGCTGTGACAAAACGTTGCGACGTACCCATACGTCTACGGGATGCATCGGGTAAAGTTTCTACAGCAGAGTAACAGATGTCATGCAAAAAAGACAGATGGGTAGATTGTGTGTATCTTGATCTCAAGAAAGCATTTGACAGGGTGCCCTATAGGAGACTGCTGTGGAAGTTGAAGACCTTTGGAGGGGTGCATGGGAAACTATTAAAGTGGATGGGAGATTATTTGACAGGAAGGCAGATGAGAACAGTAATAAGAGACAAAGTTTCACAATGGAGAAGCGTGACTAGTGGAGTACCCCAGGGCTCTGTCTTGGCCCCAATGTTTCTGATATATGTAAATGATTTGCCAGAGGGTTTGAATAGTTACATGAGTATGTTTGCAGATGATGCTAAAATTATGAAACATATTAAATGCTCTGATAGTTGTAAAAAACTGCAAGAGGACTTGGACAAACTCCACAGCTGGAGCCAGACTTGGAAAATGGATTTTAACGCCAAGAAGTGTCATGTATTAGAAATGGGAATAAGTGAATAAAGACCAAACTGAACTTATAAAATGGGCAATGAGATAATTAGCAAAAGAAAGGATGAGAAAGACCTGGGAGTGATTATTCAGGATGACTTGTCACCAGAAAAGCATAGAAACAAAATCACTGGAGGAACCTATAAACTACTGACTAACATGAGGGTAGGGGGGTTTTCAAGAATTCTCCCCCAGTATCCCTGCTTGTTGTAAGAGGCGACTAAAAGGGTTGGTGGCGGGTTAGTGCCCCACCCCGTAAAAACAACTAACTTGTAGGAGGAGGCTGTAGCACGGGCCGAACAGGGTAGTACTCCCGAGGGGAATGGAATGCTGGTGATAGGGAGAGCTGGAGCTCCTTTCACTAGCTACCTAATCATCCTCCTTTGCTGACCTTTTCAGTGTGACAGTAACATGGAGAGTAGACCAGCATACTCTCCCAATCATTTCCTCTAACTATCCTATGCACTACACCACATGCGCTTTACATA
>JAGKTI010025667.1:0-13884 GCA_018397915.1 Birgus latro
CTTGAGGAAGGTCCTTTTTCGTTTGCACTGCCCACCACTCATGTTACTAACAACCCCAGATATCCAGCAGATGCCCTTATTGGTTTACCCACCGTTGCACAATACTCCATTGCATTATTACCTGCATGTGGTAGTAAAGACATTTCTGGATTCCCAGTATATAGTTTGTAATATCCCCGTCCTGTACTTTCTCAGATAAACTCAGTCATTCAGTTCTCCCTGAACCCAAGACTGCCTAAGAGTACAGAGCAATATTCACCATCATCATCATCTGAGAGTAAAGAGATAAATCCACCACTGTCTGAAAGCAAAGAAGTAAATTCCTCACCTGATGAAGTGATGATACACCCTCCAAGCACTCCATAATGGATCTTACAACCCCCTCTAACGACAACACTATAGCTGACTCAGTCATGTCTCAGTCGGCTACCTCACAGAGTTTGAATGATATTCTCGAACATGGGGAGACGAGGCGTGTTGTAACAAATACGCGCACAATTTTGTTACCACATGAGTTTACCAAGGTCTCTGTTCGCGTTGTAGGTGCGAAAGAAGGAGTGGATGTACTAATATTACCTGAAACATGTTGTGTGAATGGCTTAACTTGTGAGTCGGCATTGTGGACTCTGCTGGAGGACAACTTATGTTACCTGTACTTGCTAAATGTCACTAATGCTCCACTGAAGCTTAAAAGTGGTGTAAAGATTGGAGATTTCCTGGTTTGCCCAGCGGCCATAAAGGTGTGCAAGGATGTATTCTCCATACCTATTGCAGACGATGGTAGTGATCTGACACGTGTCTGTGCCATCAGCTCTAAGGGATCTGCTCCAACTCTTTCACCTGACCTGATTTCAAGTCTGACTTGTACAGATTTCCCACAGCATAAAGATCAGTTAATCAGTCTGTTACAGTCTTACCGAAATGTTGTAGCCTTACACAAAGAACCTATGGGTAGGACAGACTTAGTCAAACAACACATAGAACTAGTACCGGGTACTCAGCCGATCTACATACCAGCGTATCAATTGCATCACAGCTTGAGAAAGGAGACAGATGAGATAGTACAAAAATTGTTAGATCAGGACATTATTGAACCCTCTGTCAGTCCATGGAACAGCCAACTTTTCTTAGTCCCAAAGAAGGGCGGCCACTTTAGACCAATAGTGGACTATTGTAGAGTAAATTCTGCAACCGTACCAGACCGTTTTCCATTGCCGGTCCTCACAGATTTGCTAGAGTCACTAGGTGAAAACAACGTAGTCTTTACAACCCTACACCTACTCAGTGGCTGCTGGCAGGTCGAAATGGAAGACTCATCTCGCCCTATAATAGCCTTCAGCACCTCTTCTGGACATTATCAGATTAAGAGGCTTCCTTTTGGTTTAAGGAATGCCCCTTCAGTATTCATGCGACTTATCCATTCAGTCTTCAGTGGCATGATGGGACACTCTCTTTTTGCTAATCTAGATGACATAATTGTTATGAGTATATCAATCCCTGAACATTTTGCCAAGCTTCAACAAGTATTTGAGCACATTCACCTAGCTGTCTTGAAATTCAACCTCAGTAAATGTGACTTCCTAAGGAAGAAAATCAACTTCCTAGGGCATGTAGCAGATGCAGAAGGTATTCATACCAATGAGGACAAAAATAAGGCAATCATCAATATCCCAGAACCTGACAATACAGATGCTGTAAAGAGTTTTCTGGGACTGAATGGTTACTATCGCAGATTCACTAAGGGATATGCAAAGATCGCCACTCTTCTGACTCACTTACTCAAGAAAAATGTACCTTTCGTTTGGACTAAAGATCAGTCACAAGATTTCCAAACATTCAAAACAGCTCTTATAAATGCCCCAGTTTTAGCATTTCCCGATTATACAAAACCCTTTCTTCTATGCACAGGTGCCTCAGGCGCAGGACTTGGTGCAGTTTTGATGCAACTACATCAGGCATCAAGGAAGCGCGTAATAGCGTATGCTAGTCGCGCCCTCAATTCCGCTGAATGGAATTAGAGTGTCACAGATCTGGAAGCTTTAGCAGTGGTCTGGTCCTTGAAACATTTCAGAGATATAGTATATTGTTACCCAGTGCATATCCAGACAGACCACCTCCCTCTATGTGAATTGTTCAAAGGACGAAACCTCACAGGTAGGTTAGCTAGATGGTCGGTCACCATCCAGCACTTCAATCCCACGTTTCAGTATGTCCCAGGAAAATCGAATGTAGTCACAGACGCACTCTCACGCAATGTAGCAGCAGTTGTCACATCACTGCAGCCAAACGAAACTGAGAACACCACACTAACACCCAAGATTGTTCAAAATTCTCAGCGCAAGGACCCTGTATGGTCCAAAATAATTTATTTCCTGGAATTGGGAGATACCTCGACCTTACCTACTCTGCCAGAGCCAGTAGATGAGTTCATGCTAAAAGATGATATCTTATACAGAAAAACATTACTTACAGGGAAAGACTTGCCCAATAGAGAAGTACACCAACTAGTCGTCCCTACTGATCAAATATCTGCGGTCCTTGAAATAGTTCATGATACACCTCATGCATCCCATCTGAGCAGAGATCGATGTTTGCGACAAGCACGTCTCGGATACTATTGGCCAACTATGCACCGCGATACTAATGCACACTGTGACTCTTGTATTTCATGCCACTGCCACAAAGGATCAACCGGGTTACCTGCACCGCTCTTACAATACCCAATCCCGCCACGCCCATGGGAAACAGTCTCCAATTACCTTTTAAATCTCCCTCTTACAGAATCAGGCACTGAGTATTTATTTGTAGCAGTCGGCTACTTCTCGCGTTACTGTGTCCTGGTACCCCTCTCGGATAAGACCTCCAAAAGTGTCACCCGTGCGTTCATCGACCACGTAATTAGCCCATTCACTACACCAAGTACAATTATCACAGATAATGGCACCGAGTTTAACAATTCTCCTGGATGAAATCTGTAAATAGTACAAAATCAATAACTGCAATGTCGTTCCTAACCATCCACCGTCCAGTGGCCTTGTAGAGCGCCATAATCGAAAGATTTTAGAGTGACTCAGACATCTAGGCTCCCATAGTGAGTCCTGGGATGAATGGATACCCCAAGTCGCATCTTCTATCAATAGTTCCAACAATGCATCCATTGGCGAGTCTCCCTTCTTTGACTTATTTAGATTTGATAAACACCTACCCTATTCCCTTTTATCCTCAAAGCCAGACCCCATCTATAACATGAATGACTATGTGAAAGTAAAAATGGCAAAATTCCAGACTATCATCAGCATGTAATACAAATCTGGCTTCATCTCAGGAGGACATGTTGCAGCGCTTGCATAAGTCTGCCCCACCTATCAGTATCAACGTTGGAAATCTGATCTTTGCTCGTTCCTTTACATGCACCTCTAAATTGGATGACAAATTTACAGGCCCCCACCACGTGATCACTCAACAGGGTAACAAATTTCAAATACTAGAATTGTCAACTAAAGATACCAAATGGGTATATGCAGACGATCTAAAGCGTGCACCTCGAGGCCTGGTGTTGGAAGAGTCCCTTGCACAACCTACCGCTACTTCTTCTCCACCTGTCCCTCAGTCTGAGCCTTCTCCCACCACATCTCATTCACCAGCCAATCAATATTGATCTAAGTTGCATTCCACACATCAACATCTCCATGACCTCTCTTATTATTTTAACCTTATTTTCTAGGTACGTTGTTAGCGGTCTTCCTGCTGGCAGTGCTGACCCTCATTGGGTCTGGGTTGGGTGAGGACGATGGTGGAGTGCGTCCTGGGGCATTGGTCGGCTCGGTAGGCGAGGTAATGGTGGTAGAGGATGTAATCTCCCTGCGCTACGATCTTGCGCCCCTGGCCAACGTAGCCATCACCCTACCTCGCTTCGCACGCCAGTTGGACAAAATCGAGACCCACCTCTCACCCATCATGGGGAAACACAATCTGGATCACTTTTGGTACCATCTTTATCTCCCAATCTCTTGGCAATTGCAGTACATCAAAGACAAATTCTCTCAGCTCAATGACAAATTTTCCAGTTAGACACCCGTAGGCCGTTCTCGTGTGAAGTGAGGTCTCTTTGACTTTGGAAGTGGAATTCTTAGTGGCTTATTTGGCGTGGCTACAGCTCGCGACCTTTCTGGCTTCAAATCTGACCTAGCTCACTTAGCCTCGGCCCTAGATTCTCAAAGCAGTTATACAGGTCCAACACACTATGGTACAGAGGATTACAGCCCACCTTTTTTTTTTCTTTTTATGCAAGGAAGAAGGAACCAAAGGCCATGGGCTCGCATACTGTTCCTTCCAAGAAAAAGCAAAAACAATACAAAAGACAGCCAAATTCAAGATCCATTCATTTCGAGATGCCTGGACACACTGCTTTTGAAAGACTGGAGATCATAGGAAATAGGGAATACAGACAGAGGAAGACAGTTCCAGAGCTGACCAGTTGCATAAATGAAGGACTGGGAGTAATGGTTAACTCTTGCATTAGAGAGTTGGACAGAAAAGAGATGAGAGTTTGTTGCTAAACGGGTACTACGTGCCCGTCGTAGAGGTGGAAGGATGCAAGCAGACAGTTCAGAGGAACAGTGACCGTTGAAGTAACGATAGAAGAGAGATAAAGATGGAACAGTGCGGCGAAGAGACAAAGGTTGAAGGGAATCGGTAAGAGAAGGAGAGTTAATGATACGAAAAGCCTTTGATACTACCCTATTGAGAAGAGCTGCATGTGGGGAGCCTCCCCACAAATGAGAGTTGTACTCAATACACGGGAGAATAAAACCCGTGTACAAGGTCAACAACTGTGCAGGGGTAAAGAAAGTTCAGAGTCGGCTTAACACACCTAATCTCTTGGAACCAGATTTCACAAGAGGTGTAATATGTTCTTTCCAAAACAAATCCCGAGAAAATGAAACCCCAAGCATGTTCAAGGATGATGCAGGACTGAGCAGGACATTATTAAACATTAGTGGGTAATCCTGAGGAAGATTTTGTCGGGTTGATAAGTGTAAGAACTGAGTTTTTGTTGCATTAAAAATAACAAAATTATTTTTACCCCTATCAAAGATACGACCCAAGTCAGACATTAGGTGTGGCATAGCCTCATCCCTTGTTTGTTGAAGTAACTGCTGAGATGGACGTTGCGGAAACCGAATGGAAAGGTGAAGGGTGGAATCATCAGCATATGAGTGGATAGGGTTAGATATTCAGCTTAGAAGGGCATTGATGAATAAAAGGAAGAGAGTTCGTGATAGGACAGAGCCCTGAGGAACACCACTGTTGATGGGTCTAGGAGAAGAACGATGGCCGTCTACAACAGGCTATAGTGTAATGAAGGAAAATTATTGTAATGTCCTCTTATTCAAATAATCATTTTTATTGAAAATAACAGCTTTCTGAGAGACAAAGAGGCCGCATTACGCCATGTTCATCCGCATTAAGTAGTCACCTGTGTATATAGTATCGTACATTCAAAATAGTGTAACATAGATTTTTACGTCAACTGTGATACTAGCGAACAGAGTTAGTTTAGAAATGATGTATTTAGTTGGAAAGTAACGTATTGTTAATAAGGTTAGGAAAATAATTTGAAAGCCGCACCGAGCGCTGCTGTGTTTGAGAGAGAGTTAGCAAGCGTCGGGGACCAGAGTTATTGCTGAGCCGTGGTGCCAGGTAGACGTGTTTTCGAGAGATGTCCATATTTCTTCCCCTTCGTGCTGAGGAGTTTAGAGATGGGGAGTGTCCTGCGAGTTTGCTGAAAAGTTTGGGAGATGGAGAGTGTCCTAGGAGTTTAGCTGTGTCGCTAATTAATGCTGGGTCGGAGGACAACAGGATATCTGTGTTGGAGGTTAGCCATGGCGAAGAGCTGGGCCTTGCACCATCAATTGGTGGGTAGCATGTGTTCTCCGTATAACTCCCAGACGCCGACTCATACTCAGTTTTGAGAAGTTAAGTGAAGCTTTGATTATCAAACCAACTTTATGAATTGTTTAGGGTCCCAACCTACATGAAACAGAAATAACTAAGCGAGAATACACACGGGTGTAAATGAGCCGTTTTTGACCGTTGAGTGAGAAACTTTCAAATTTACAGAATGTTCTGGTAAAGATTGTGGCACTGTGCTATTCTTTCAGTTTTGTCATTATTTTGAAATGTGAGGAAAAGGGAAGTTATATATCTCTCAATCATATGTAAGGTATATTTCTCTCAGTTATATATATAAGGTATCTCTCTCAATCATATAAGGTAAATCTGTGAAGTGAATAACAGATTACTGGAAGTATGTTTTTCTTTTGTTTAGGATTGTGAAATGCTTGATCTCTATTTTAGAGTATTAATTGTGCTTTGAGTAACCTTGTCACTGGCATCAGCCTATAGTCAACTCTCATATCAGAATTCTTTTTAACAGAATGAATGTTCTTATATATATCTGTCTAAGCAGGGGGCCGAAATTTAAACTAGTTTTTGTTTATTTGTCACCCCGTGGTCATACCCATGCCCTGTCATATCTTGGGAGGGAACATTTATGTCAGTGAGGGTTGGTATTAGAGGTTTATAACATGGTTCATCAAGAGTACACCTAGAGGGTGGTGTGTTGATTGTAATTGTAATGATTTTCTGGTATATTTAGAATGTCAATACCTGATCAGACTCGTCCCTAACAAAGTGGTGTCATATAATATTTTGTCCAACCAATTGTGAACCAGTCACTATCGAAATTCTTTTCCATTCTTGCATTTTACTTGAGTTTTTTGGAGCATGTAATAAAAATCCTTGTAATCCCGCATTCATACTGGTCTTCTTCCTTCTGCTCATGAAGACTGTACATGGCTTGTTGGTAATAATGGTATAATATTTTTGTTGAGAGTGTACTGAGGTAATTCACACAGGAGAGAACTAGTGAAGAGGAGACTACTCATGTTCCATCGTAATCCAGTGGACCGGGATTCTCATGATATATGCAGTAAGTATCAAAGTCCACACTTATCCCCATCCTGTTACAGGCCTCCGGCTGCTCAAGCCACTCGCTACCCTTGTTCTACCCCTATTGTCCCGAGCATAACCCGTAGGCTGATCCCAAGAAAATGTTATATTAATTCTAAGTCTTCTTAGACAGTCCAGTTTACCCATCACAAGGCTGGTGGCTTATTCTGTTTTAAAATTATATTTGTTTCTCATCATATATTGATGGCAGACAGTTATAGAAAATTAAAAATTAAATCAATACATATTGCACTTTCTCAATACAATAGAACGACCAGAAAGGAAGCTAGAGATGAAGGCACAGATAGAAACCGTAGGATGTCACTTTGGAAATTAAAGATTTATGCAAGACTAGATCGAAAGCCTTTGAGATGTCAAGTGCAATGGCAAAGCTTTTGCCAAAGTCCCGAAAGGAGGATGACCAAGAGTCTGAAAGGTAGGTGAGAAGATCGCCAGTGGAGAGTCCTTGACGGAACCCTTACTGACGATCAGAAAGAAGGTTGTGACTGAAAAGATGCTTTAAGATTTTTCTATTAAGAATTGACTCTAAAACTTTTGAGACACAGGATGTTAAAGCAATTGATAGTTAGAGGGTTGGGAATGGTCACCCTTCTTTGGGACTCGCTGAATGAGAGCAAACTTCCAGCAAGAAGGAAAGGTACAAATTGATAGACAAAGGCGAGAGTTTACCTAGGCAGGGTGTAAGCACAGAAGCACAGTTTTTGAGGACAACAGGAGGGACTTCATCAGGACCATATGCCTTGTTAGTATTGAGGCCAGTGATGGCAGAAAATACATCAGCTGAAGAAATTTTAATGTCAGTCATGAGGAAGTCAGAGGGGGGAAGTGATGGAGGAACAGCACTGGAATCGTCTAAGGTGGAATTGGAGGAGAAAGTCTGAGAAAAGAGATCTGCTTTATCAGTAGAAGAAATAGTTACAGAGCCATCAGATAGAAAAGAGGAGGGAATGATGATGAGGTAAAGTTGTTAGAAAGGTTTTTGGCAAGGTGCCAGAAGAAGCGGGAAGAATTCGAGTTGGAGAGTTGGGAACGTTTAGCACGGCTGAAATTATTTTTAGCAGAGCGAAGAACAGACTTAGCACGATTCAGAGCAGAAATATAAAAAAGATGTGATTCAGGAGTGGGTTGGCTCCGGTACCTTTTATAGGCCCTCTCCTTGTTGCGGACAGCATTGGAATAAGCGTGATTAAACCAAGGTTTTCTTGCATTAGTCAGAGGATATGAGAAAGGAATGTATGCTTCCATGCCCGAGAGAATAACCTCCGTAATGAGCAAGGCACACTCAGATGGCTTCCGGCCATGGAAGCAATAATCATTCCAAGGAAAATCAAAGAAGTACTGCCTGAGGGCCTCACGATCTGAACAACTTCACTGACAACAACTTTCCAATCTTAACGTTGTTTCTCAGTTGCTCTATCTCAAACTAAACATGGATAATCTCCAACTAGCCATCGACTCTCTTCTCTCTCAAGTCTCTACCTTAGTTCGTTTCCTAGTTGATGCTGTTGATGGACGTGTCACTGCAGACTTAGTACCTGTCTCTGGTCTTCGTTCTGTATTGGAATGGACTCGCTCTACATTCGATATGTCCTCAGTGCTTTCTTTCTCCTCCTCTCTAGAATTCTACTACCCAGTTCTCCAAGCCACCCTCCTCACCAAATACGTCGTCATTCATATTCCTTTACGTTCTACCATCACCTTCAACCTCTTCCAGATTATTCCCTTTGCTTTCCGGTTCAACAATTCCTTATTGCAAGCCTCTGTTCTTTCAGAACATCTCCTATCCCATGATCATCTTTCCATTGCTTTTCTATCTTACACAAACCCCGAGAAACGTTCCTTCCTTACCCCTACGTCTCGTCTTTGTGCTGCTCACCTTCTAGGTATTTTCCCTAGCAGCGCTGCACCCTGCGAGTCTGCCTGTCTGCCTTAGTTCGCAATCATTCCATACATTCTGCCTGTTCCTTTGTCCCGGCTCCAGAACTTCCAGTACATCATGCTCATCTAAACCACATCCAATACTTCTTCTTCACTCTCTCCATATCTGTCACCATCATGTGTCCGGCTCTTCTGTTCATTCAGTGCCTGCTAGTGGTCTCTATAAAGCACCAGACTATTGTACAGTCAAATCAGAGTCTGTCATCACTTACGCCACTTGTTACCACCAAGCTGTCCGCAAAAACACTTATGACATCTTCCAACCAATCGACATGACTTCTACCCTACCATATGATAATATTTGCATCACCTCCGCAAAACTTGCATATGCTAACATTTCTGAACGACAGTGACTATTATGGGTCATTTTTCTCTAGCCTTCAGCCATTCGTGGGTACATCCAACAGATGTGTTTCCCACAGTGGCCATCTCTTTCATAGGCTTCAGTCTCATGGTCTGTGTAGTGCACTGTTGTGTCAGGAAGATGGAACGCAGACTGCACAAAATCAGAATCGCAACAGGAATAGTGCGGCCTCCACATTACGTTGAAGCTGGCTGTACTTAGTGCCCTCACATTTAGTGACTAACAGCGCAAATTGAATCAGACAACATCTTTAAACTGAAAAATCAGCCACAACAAATAAAGTAATTACAGTGACAAATGAAAGCGTACACTAACTACACTGAAAAAGTTAATGAATTACGATTAGAAAAGTACAATACTGTTACGTCCCAGTCCCCACACTGCCACAGGCTCCAACAGCAGTATTGTAGTATAGGAAGGACTTTGCCCAGTGAGTCGTTCTTGCTATTGTCAGCCTTTAGGTGTACAGTACACAAGATCGGCTGAGGCAAAAATAAACACTGGCTTCTTAAAGTTGACTGTCTTTATTATCCAAATAATTCCACTTAATGCTTTCCAACTTCACTTCACTTTTCACACAAGCACTGGAGCTATACGAACTTTACGAACTGCATTTACACTTCCTGCCTAACAACACTACTTTCACAAGTACCGAAATATACAGAACTTTTCTACAACACTTCTGTGTTTACTAACAAAACTTCACTGCTTCTCAAGTATCGAAAATATACACACTTCGCTACGTCCAACTAAACTTCACTCAAACTGACTGAGGCCCAACTAATCCTTAACCTTAACAACAACTAGTGTCTCATTCCCCATCCTTATATAACCTTCCATTACTCGAGAAACGTCTAGGACGAACTCGACTGTGCGACTGTAAACAGTTGACAACCAAAATATACCAATCTTCTTACATTACATAACAGTCTAAATCAATTACCAAAATTAAATTAAATTACATAATTTAACAATCACGTAAATAAAACATTATAGAGAAGAAGAGCATAAAAAGTAATGCATAACTTACAAAACAACTACGCTCACTAACAGCAGGCAAGCTGGCAACTCTGACCGCACCGATACCGGAACTAGCCTACAGTACAGACACACCGAGATTGTTTTCGAACACCTAACTGCCAAATCCCCCTTCATAACAATACCCCCTCCCTAGTTCTTTGTCATCCCGACAAAACTACACAGTATATACAAACACAAACCTTAATCCTAATGAAACATCTATGCACAAAATAATCATTCAACTTATCAGGTCTTCTTCTGTGCCGCTTCTGACGACGTCCTTGCTCCACCACACAATCCACTTCTCCTGGAGGGTCTTGGTCCTCTTCCTGATTTGCTTCTTCCCTTGGAAACTGTCACCATCCTCTTACACTTAAGCTCCGTAGTCCTCCTCAACATCTTCGGCTGCGGGAGAGCATGATCCCTCCAAGACGCCCCAGCGTACTGTCCTGGCCCGAGGTACTGCCACAGACGATTCACGTGTACCACCTTTGGGCGAGACTTCCTGCCCCCCCGAATCCTATACGTTACATCTGACAGGAAGTCCAACACATTGTAACGGCCGTTCCATGGCCTCTGCAGCTTCGGTGACTGTCCCTTCTTTCGCTGAGGATTGTATAACCAAACTTGATCGCCATCCTTGAAGCTCACCTCACTTGCCCTGGTATCATACTTGCACTTCATCGCTTCTCCTGAAAACTTGGGGGCTCCTCACACTTGATGACGTACCTCAGCCTGCCTTTCTTGAAGGTGCTTCGCATAGCCGGTGTTGTCTGTAGGCAGCTCTTCACCAGGTGGTCTTCCCATTAACAAGTCAACGGGTAAGCGTAACATGTGGCCCAACATCAGTTTTGGAGGGGTGTAGCCAGTAGACTCATGGGATGAAGAACGATATGCCTTCAACAACACAGGTAATTTCTGGTCCCATTCTGTTTGTCCATCTATGCAGAACTTGGCCAGCTCTTGTCCTAGGGTCCAGTTGAATTTCTCCACCATCCCATCTGACTGTTGTCTTAGTGGGATTGTCCTGGTCTTCCTGATCCCCAATAACTGGCAGCACTCACGGAACACAGCAGACTTTAAGTTTCTACCCTGGTCTGAATGTAGCTCTTATGGCATCCCAAAACGACAGAAGAACTGGTCAACCAACACCTAAGCAACAGTCGCAGCCTCTTGATCGGGGATGGCATAGGCTTCTGGCCACTTTGTGAAGTAGTCCATCGCGACACATATGTATCAGTTTCCTCTTTCCGTGAGTGGCAAAGGTCCAGCAATGTCCACTGTAACTCTTTCCATTGGTGCACCCACTTGGTACAGCTGAAGAGGGCTGCAACCACGTTTCTTGGGTCCCTTCTTGGCACAGCACACATCGCAGGCCCGACACCACTCTTCAACATCCTGATGCATGCCAATCCAGTAGAACCTCTGTCGCAGCTGACTTCGAGTTTTCTTGACTCCCAGGTGCCCACTAGTGATCTGGTTATGGGACTTATCCAAGATCTCTGATCTCATCTTCTTCGGAACCACCAGTTGCCAATACTTGCTAAGGCCATCGGGTGTCTCCCACTGACGCTCCAGTAGTCCATTATTCAAACGAAGAAAGTCCCACTGACTCCAGTAACTCTTTGTTGCGGGGCTCAACCTGGAAACTTCTTCCCAAGATGGTCACACTGTACTCCGCTGCAGCCACTCTATAACTGGCCATAAATCCACATCCTCCACCTGCATCCTCTTCAGGTCTGCTTCATCTGACGTTGGCTCTTTCACTGTAATATGTTTCCATTTCATACTGTGATCTTCCTTTTTCTTCTTCAGACACTCAGAACTGAAGTGTCCCACCTCACTACATGTCCAACATGCTCTTGTTACAACTGAAGATTTCCTTGCACTACTCTGTTCTTGCTCCTTCTTCCATTTGTGACAATCCTTCTTCTTGTGCCCCGGCTTCCCGCAGAACCAGCAACCTCCACTGGTCTTCTCCTGTTCCCTCTTCCACTTGTAGCAGTCCTTTTTTCTGTGTCCTGGCTTCCCACAGCACCAGCAACTTGCCTCAAATTTTTCCATTTCACATACCTGTCCCTTTCTTGCTTTGAATCCTGCACTACAACCTGTCTGAAAAGTGGATGTACTTGACCTGACATAGGACACAAACTCTAGAGCCCTGGCAAGTGCGTCTTGCATGCTTCTGGGTTGTGCCAGCTTCACCTGCACTTTCAGCTCTGCACTGTCAAGAGCATCATCGATGAACTGGTCCCTCAGTAGAATACCCAATAGGTTAGGTGCTGCTTCATGGTATGCCTTATATACCATACTCTCCAGGTCATAAGCAAGCTGCTGTAGGGATTCTCCCTGAGCCCGTACACGGCTACAGAATCTTGCTCTGTAAACCTCAGTCTGGTACATGGTTCCATATCTACGCTCCAGCATTCCTACTAAGGACTGATCACTGTTCCTCTAGATCACTGACATCTGGCCCAGAATTTCCACTGCGGCACCCTTAAGGCTAGTAGCAAGCTGCACTGCCTTCTATATTATCCCAGCCATTTTGATCCGCAAGTAACTCGAACTGTGCACGGTAAGCCTCCCAAGATACTCTACCATCAAATTCCTGAGGTTTCTTTTTAATTGGACCGCCATTATAGCCATGCACTTTACTGGTTTGAGGTCTAAAAATTTGGGCATCATTGTAATGCCGTAATTTTAAGGTTGGTATAAGTGTAATATAAGTTAGTATAAGTGTAATATAAGTTAGTATATGTGTAATATAAGTTAGTATAAGTGTAATATAAGTTAGTACAAGTATAATATAAGTTAGTGTAGGTGTAGTTTAAGTTGGTGTAAGGGTAATGTGAGTGTAGTCCTGGACCACTGTTTAATTGATACAATGTATAGGAAATGGTCATCAAATTCATAGTTGGGCTTGTTCCTAATTAATGTATAGCAAGAGTGGAATACTATTAATAGGTAAGACCGTATGGGGCAAGATGGAAGTGCGAAGCGTGATCTGTTTTCGGTAAAGAGGTAGAGAAAGTTAATTCGAGGTTAAAATTCGCAATAGTTTGTCTTTACACTTTGAACTCAGAATTTAGTAGGTAGGTTTGGTATTATCATCTTTTTGTACTATATAATAATGTATTTGAGCTTAGGTAAAGTCTGATTATTGATAACAGTCATTTGTAACCGCGATTTTTTTTTTTTTCACTGGCACCAAGTCACGTAGGCCAGACAACTGGGACACATGGTTACAATTAGTTAAAACTCGTGAGTTTAGGCTTCGGTAAAACTGTCAGACCCATATGATTGCCACAAAATTTTAAACATCGTAAGTCAGTTTCGTCTAAGTATGGTGTGGGTGAATTCCTTGTTGCATATTCTTTGTTAGTTGTTCTAGCAAGTAATCTGAAGAGTAATAAGTCGAAGTCAGTTCCGGTGTTAGGACAACAGAAAGCGGGCACGTCTGTCCTAGACGGTGATGTTCACTGGGAGTCCTGACAGCATGGTATCAACAGGTCAGCCGAGAGCGTCCT
>JAGKTI010025668.1:0-13883 GCA_018397915.1 Birgus latro
TAGGGAGGTAGGAAGGTAGTTTTCTGATTTAGGTTAGGTTAGGTTAGGTTAGGGTCATGAAAAACCAGTGCTGGAGCTTCAGGACCAATATCCGGACAAAACCAATATTCGGACATGCCTTTGGCTCTATTACAACGGATATTGGAGGGATTACTGTATATATTACTTTGTAAAGAATAGGGCATAGGGCTCATTTCAATGGATAAAAACAGTGGAAAAATATGGGGAAGATTTACTCAGCGCAGAGCAGCTGAGCAGACAACACAAGAGGGTAATGGAGGGGAGTCTAGAATGGGGGAAAATGGCTAAATTGTCAACAATGGATGGGAGTACTGATGACATTAGCAGCTCTGACTATTGTTGGACATTGGCAGTGCTGATAGATGATACAAGTCTCCACCTGAAAGCCCGGAGGAATTAAAAATAACAGAGTCACTCAAGTGACGCCCCGCAGTATGATCCATTGCACCCGACCGTCACGAAAGTGACGACCCGCGGTTAAGGGGTTAAGGACAGTGCTAAAGAGAATTAGAGGAAAGATAAAGAATGAGATAGCAGAAGAGCAGTATGGTTTCACTGAAAGAAAAGGAGCAAGAAATGCTGTATTTATACTAAGGATGTTAAGTGAGAGAAGAATAGAGATGCACAAAGATATGTATTTGAGTTTTACAGATTATGAGAAAGCATTTGACCGAGTCAGACATGAAGATTTAATTGATATATTGAAAAGTATTGGAGAAGATGGAAAAGACTTAAGAATTATATTCAAGCTATACTGGAATCAGCAAGTGGCAGTAAGAGTGGGAACAGATCAGAGTGACTGGATAGATATAAGAAGAGGAGTAAGACAGAGGTGCATTCTATCTCCAGATCTGTTCTCCCTGTACAGCGAGATGATAATGAGATGAGCTGAAGGACAAGAATGATTTAATATTGGAGGACGAAATATAAAAAATATAAGGTACGCAGATGATACGGTACTGATTGCTGAAACTCAGGAGAAACTTCAAGATATTTTGACAGTGGTGAAGGAGACCAGTGAAGAAAAAGGTCTGATAATTAATGTGTATAAAATGGAAGTGATGGTAGTTAGTAAGAAGGCACAAGTCCCTAGGTGCAGTGTAAGAGTGAATGATAAGATGATTAAGCAGGTGAGAAGATTTAGCTACTTGGGAAGCTACATTACGGAAGATGGGTAGATGTAATATTGAAATTAAAAAAAGAATATTTGAAGTGAAGAAGGCATTTCCAAAGATGAGAAATATACTAAGTAACAGACACCTTTCAATATGAACAAGAAGAAGAGCAGTTGAAATTTATGTCTGGTCTGTGTTGTTATATGGATGTGAAGCTTGGACTATTAGTAAAAACATGGAGATAAAGCTGGAAGCGTTTGAAATGTGGTGCTGGCGAAGGCTTTTGAAAATTTCTTGGACAGAGAAAACATCAAATGAAGTGTTAAGGAGAATGGATATCAGAAGAGATTGGCACACGTGAGAGGAAGATAGATGAGATTTTTAGGACATGTTATGAGAAGAGGAAAGATAGAGAACCTGAGTTTAACGGGAAGAGTCCCAGGTAGTAGAGCAAGGGGCAGGCAAAGAAAGAAGTATATGGATGGAATAGTAAGAACAGCGAGGAGAGGATATATGGCTGTACAACTGCTGCAAATGACAGCAGATAGAGAGGTGTGGCATTCCATGGTCACTAACGTCTGCAGGGGCACGGCACTTCGGTAAGGTACTTCAATGATCATTGCTCCTCTGAACTGTCTGCTTGCATCCCTCCACCTCTACGATGGGTGAGTAGCACTCATCTAGCACCAAACTCTCATCCCTTTTCTGTCCAACTCTCTAATGCAAGAGTTAACTGTTACTCCCAGTCGTTCATTTATGCAACAGGTCAACTCTGGAACTGTCTCCCTCTGTCTGTACAGTATTTCCTACTTCCAATGATCTCCAGTCTTTCAAACACAGTGTGTCCAGGCATCTCGAAACGAATGGATCTTGAATTTGGCTCTTTTGTATTGCTTTTGTTTTTTCTTGGAAGAAACGATTTGCAGGCTCTTGTCCTTTGGTTCCTTCTTTCCTGAAAAAAAAAAACTTCCATATGTAAGAGTTGGTATCACAATACTGTCATGCAGTAACTTTGCAGAACACCCAAATGAGGCAAAGAATAGATTTAGGAAATGAAGAGACAGAATGTGGTACAAGGGTTTGAGTGTAAATGTGGATAACACGAAAGTGATGACATCTACGGCTGGTGGCAATACTGTCAAAGCAGAGGGAGTGTGGCCATGTGCAGTTTGCCGCAGGGTGCTAAGGGATCTTTGTATGTGAGATGTGTGAGGAGTGTAATGCTGTATGGTAGTGAACTTGGGCAGTATAGGAAGAGGATATCTGTAGGCTCAAATGTATGGAAATGACAATGAAAAGATCGATGTGTAGTGCATCCACGAATGTGAGGCCTGAAGGGGGTTAGATTTCAACTGAAGAGTTGGGAGGAAGGATAGGACTGAAATGTATTGATGCTGTGATGAAGATGGGTAGACTGAGATGGTTTGGGCACACTGAAAGAATGGAAGATGACACTGAGTACGGTACAGAAGGTGAGAAGTGTGAATGTCTGAGGTACAGTTGTGAGAGGCAGACCGAAATAGACCTGGGACCTCGGGGATAAGGGATTGAACAGGGAGGCTGTCTGAAACTAAGCAGCATGAACAGCCACCATTAGGTACTAAGGCCAATTCATTAAACTTGTTGCAACCATAATAAATGATAAAAAAACAATACAAAACATCAAGGACTTACACAATGAAAACTGGATACATTAAGTTCCAGGGATGAATCTCAGTATTGGAAGTCTGCCATCTCCTTAATGTGGGGTTGAAGTATCCACTGTGTAGGATTCGCTTTGCTGGGGGTTCGTAGGAAGCCATGACCTGAAAGTTAAACTCTTTTTAGTTTGACATAAAAATGTTCTCTCTCCATCCTGAATGTTAAGCTGTTACAATATAGGCTACTACCACTAAAATAGGATGATGGTTATGAACAATTTTTTCTTTTTTTTGTGTGTCCGACTCTGGGCATAGGCTTCACAGCCTGCTAACAAGGCCCGGCAGTCCTCCTACATACCATGCACCTCCACATGTCACCACTTCGGCGCAAACACCCACCGTCCATATTGATACATGCTAGGGCTGTCTCATACAGGACTGGTGTACTGGTATTGGTATTAGCGGGGGTATTTTTACGACATGTCGGCGGGACTTCTGGTAGATCAGTAAAGCCTGATTTGTTGAAATTCAAATCCTTAAACTGTTCCCTGCCCCAGCGCGGATTTGAACCTGGGTCCGTCGAGACTGCAGGCCACCTCTCTACCGATGGATGCATAATTGTTAACACTCTCACTCTTTTTGCCACCGAGCTACAGTATGTCAAATAAGCTGAAAAAAGGACACGATATGGACCAAGCTGAGGTGAAAATTATAGTTAGTAATAGCATAATGGATGTGTTACTTCATAACACAACATTTCCCAGACAGTAATCTTCAAGGAGACATAGGACCACCTTAGTTTGTAGTTTTCTTCAGTTTTTTCTTTACCACAGCCCTTCACGGGGATTTTTTTAGTCTATTCTGAGTGAGCTTTCAAGTTAAAATGTTGCCTGTTTCTTTTAAAAGTAGTGAACAGTGCTTGAAAGTGGTCTATGTTTGCAGTTCCTAATGCTATCTTTTGATACACCAAAGACTGACAGAAGCCATCTTTGACTGCCATATTCGACACATCATCAGCCATATCAGTGATGATTTATCTAAACCCAACCTAAATTTTCATAACAACCCAACCTTGTTAGCCTATCCAAACCTATTTTATGCTAACCTAACCAAACTTAGCTATATGATTCTAAACAAACTACAGTATCTATCTATTGCCAGACGCCTTAGTCCCATAAGGGGAGGCTACAAACAAATCGCCTCCATGTCGCCTTGTCCCCTGCCATTTCACTGCTCTGCTCCCAGCTCACACTCTCTTCACTCATATACCTCTCTACTCCATTCCTCCATCTCATCCTTGGCCTCTCCTTACCTCGCTCACATACACTCTCCTCATCAGACTCCTTGGTCTCCCCCTCCCTGTCCCTCCCCTCCACCTCACTCACATACACTCTCCTCATCAGTCTCTCGCTCTCCATCTTCTCCACATAGCTGAACCACCTCAATGTGTTTCCCCCAACGCTTCCTATCACATCCACATCCACACCACAACGCTCCTTCACTTCCTCATTTGTCAGTCTGTCTCTCCATGTGACTCCACATGCTCCTCTCAAATAACTAATTTCCATTGCTCTCACTCTTGACTTGTGTCCCTCCAGTATGGTCCAAGCTTCACTTTCATATGTTAGAGTTGGTATCACAATGCTGTCATGCAGTAATTTTTTCACTTCCATGCTCATTTCCCTGTTTCTTATCACTGCTTTCAAACAACCAGCAAACTTTCTTCCTTGTTGTACCCCTTCAAGCACTGCACCCTCTAAACTTCCACCCTAACTCATTACACAAACCAAGTTCTAAAACACAATCACATTTTCCATTTCCTCCTCATCTAACCTCACTGTACATTCAGTGACTTCATTTCTCTCAAAGACCATAATTTTTATTCTTCCCTACATTCACCTTCAGATTCAGTTTCTTACACTCTCCCAAACTCATTCACCATGCCTTGCAGCTCCCCTCTGTCTTCACTTAACAACACAGTATCATCTGAAAACGACAGAACAGGGAGTTTCCACACTGCCCTCCCTCGTTAGGGTCACTCCAACACCCACTGCCCTACATTGTATCTTTTTTATTACCCCATCCATATACAAACTGAACAACCATGCAGACATAAAACATGACACATCTCTGTTTCAACCAACCTTAAAAAGTGATTCCTCAATTATCCGGAAGCTCAATATCCCGATGTGTTCAATATCCAGATGCTGGCCCTTGGCTCTATTAAACCATTATCGAATTTACTTGCTATTATCCAGCAGTAAAAGTGCCCAAGAACTTTGGCTGGCCAGCTGACATGTCCAAACATTTGGTATCATGGCCGCAGGGCTCGCACCATGAGCAGGGAGTAGTCTGTAGCCCACAACCAGAGCTAAAATGTCCGTCTGCCCCTGTACTGAATGGTCAAAATCGTGCGCTCGTCCTATCATTCCCAGCAAACCTCCAGCACCCAAGTAATAAGACTGTAACTCACAAGCGGTGTCAAAACATCTCCGCGAGTTCCCCACTGAATGTCTAATATAGCATGGCCACAGGAGCTAAGTCCTTCCCAACCGCAACCCCCATCAAACACAAACCACAAGCCATGAGTACATGTTTGGTGACAGCAACCATCCGCCTCTCTATTGAAGGTCGAAAGTCCCCCGGCCATGGTGAGTTGTGTTTCCGCATGGCCACTCGGCGTCTAACAGACCGCAAGCCATGAGCAAATGTAGAGCAAAAATGCCCGCCCACTTGTTGACAGAAGGGGAAGAATCCTGCCCACAGCCTCACTTCTCCCTCATGCTCGTCCACTTGTTGACAGAAGGGGAAGAATCCTGCCCACAGCCTCACTTCACCCTCCCCCTCCCGTCCCCCCTCTCACTTCCTCAGTCCTTACCCTCTTTTATGGTGATAGCACTGACTCCTGAGTTTTCAAATTTTCTTGTGATTTATTTGACTACTTCTGGTCGTAGGGAAATTCTGAAGTGACCACAAGAAAGCTCGTGAAATTCTGCATCTAGATACAGCATATGCTTAACTCTTGGAAGATCTATCTATCTATCTATTGCCAGACGCCTCAATCCCGCACGGGGTGGCCACAAACAAATCGCCTCCATGTTGCTCTGTCCCCCGCCATTTTGCTACCCCGCTCCCAACTCACACCCCCCTCTCTCATGTACCTCTCCATTCCATCCCTCCATCTCATCCTCGGCCTCCCCCTCCCTCTACCCCCCTCCACCTCACTCACATACACTCTCCTTGTCAGTCTTTCACTCTCCATCCTCTCCACGTGCCCAAACCACCTTAACGTGTTTCTCCTAACGCTTCCTATCACGTCCACATCCACACCACAACGCTCCTTCACTTCTTCATTTGTTAGTCTGTCTCTCCACGTGACTCCACATGCTCCTCTAAAATAACTCATTTCCACTGTTCTCACTCTTGACTTCTGTCCTTCCAACAGGGTCCAAGCTTCACTTCCATATGTTAGAGTTGGTATCACAATACTGTCATATAACAACTTTTTCACTTCCATGCTCACTTCCCTGTTTCTTATCACTGCTTTCAACGATGGAAGATGCCTGTGAAATTTTGAACTAGGTTGGTGGGAAGTTATATGAAGATAAGTTGTACTCTTGAATTCAACACTTTATTCTTGCTTGAATTTCATACTCTTACTTATCAGTTTTGTGTGTTTTTATTAGCTTATCCTATAGTAAAAACACCAGCGAAGATGATGGTATGTGATTTATACCAACATAAACATTTTACGGCGGAATATTTGGCCATAGAATTTTTTTTTGAGACCTGAGAGCAATCACTCGTCACAGACAACAGATTTTCAAACCATCGTCAGTTTTTTTGTGGATTTTTGTTGTTGATGCATTGTTTACATGATGTTTTGCATTAATATGGATATTCCTATTGGGGTACATCAAGGGTCAGCACTCAGTCTATTGCTATTTAACATTGTAATGAAGGAGGCAACAGGGGAATGTAGGGGGGAAGGCCCATGGGAATTGCTGTATGTATACTGATGACCTAGTGCTGACGGTGGAGACTAAGGAAGAAGTGGTGGAAAAGCTTAACAGATGGATAAATGGAATGGAGAAGAGGGGAATGAAAATAAACATGGATAAGACAAAGGTAATGGTGACAGGCAAGAAACCAGCAGAAAGAATTCAGTCAGGAAAATGACCATGTGGATGCCGTGGCAGAGGAGTAGGAGTGAACTCAGTGTTGTGCAAGGAGTGTAATAAGTGGTGCCATAGAAGGTGTTCAGGTCTGCGGAAATTTGAGAGGTGTGCAAAATTTCCGCTGCCCTGCCTGCATAAGAAGAGAGGCGGAGGGAGATGAAGCAAAGGATGCGCTAGAGGTGAATGGGGGTACACTACAGGAAGTGTAGCAGTTCTGCTATCTAGGAGATATATTGGACTGCGAAGCAGGGGTGGAAGATCAGTCAGAACAAGAGTGGCGTCAGCATGGTTAAAGTGGAAGGAAATAGCTAGCCTACTGGTCAAAAACACATACCACTGAGACACAGAAGTAAAATATATGAGGCCTGCATTAGACCAGTATTGATATATGGTGCTGAAATATTGGCTTTGACAGATACACTGATGAATTTTCTGAGGAGTACTGATCGTAGAATGTTAAGATACATGGCGGGAGTGAGATGGGAGTACAGAGTTTTGAGTGAGGAGGTAGCCAGAAGTGGTGGGGTGAAGGATCTTGATATCATCTTGAGGCAGAAGCGGCTTAGATGGTTTGGTCACGTGAGGAGGAGTGAGGAAGGGAGCTGTGTGAGAATAGCAGAGGAACTGGAAGTGGTGGAATGTCGACCGCTAGGAAGACCTAAGAAGACCTGGGAAAGTGTTGTAATGCAAGATATGGAAAGACTGGGTATTGGAGAAGATTTAATCCAGGATAGGAAGCAGTGGAGAAAAGCCATCGTACGTCCAACCCCATTTTGAATATGGGAACGGAGGGACGAAAAACAAAGATGATGATGATGATGATGATTCTTATGTGTGTTTTCATGTCTAAATATGGTAGACTGACCTGGAAACAGTGCCAAAATTAGGAGCGGTACTGTAAATACATTCGTGTATATGTTGGGTGTTTTTTGGTACTGTGTTTGTTTTCATGGTTTTCTTGGTGTTTGGCATTACTTTGGATATTCCTATGTGTGATTTGATGTCTAAATATGGCAGACTGACCTGAAAACAGTCCCAAAATTAGAAGGGGTACTGCACACAGACATGTATAGGTAGGGTGTTTTTAGGTTTTCATTTATTTTTTTCCCCATGGTTTTCTTGGTGTTTAGCATTACTTCGGATATTTCTGTGTGTCTTGATGTCTAATTTTGGCAGACTGACCTGAAAACAGTGTCAAAATCAGGAGGGGTACTGTAAATACAGTGGTGTATAGGAAGGGTGTTTTTTGGTTTTCAGCATTTTTCTTTTTTTTTTTCATGGTTTTCTTGGTTTTGAAAATTATTTTGGATAAACATATGTATGTTTTGATGTCAAAATATGGCAGAATGACCAGAAAACACTGCCAAATTGTGCATACAGTAGTGTTTAGGTAGGGTGTTTTTTGGTTATCAGTGGTTTTTCTGCATGGTTTTCTTGGTGTTTTGCATTACCTTGGATATTCCTGTGTGTGTGTTGATGTCTAAATATGCGTGAATGACTGTAAACACTGCAAAATTAAACACAGGTACCATACAAATAAGTTGGGTATAGGTTGGGGGTGGGTATAGGTAGGGTCTAGGTGTGGTAGGGGGACAGTGTTCATTATCCGGATGTTGCCATTACCCGGACATGCCTTTGTCTCTATTATGTCCGGATGAATGAGGGATTACTGTAGAAAAATTCACTCGGCTTGCTATCCACATGCACTGCAGCCTTAGCACCCTCATACATACCCTTAACAGCATTCAACAACTTCCCATTTACTCCATATATTCTTAATAATTTCCACAATCCTTGTCTATCCACCTTGTCATATGCTTTCTCCAAATCCATGAAGGCCACATACAACTTCTTTCCCTATTCCAGAAACTTTTCCACTAAAGACCTAAAAATGAATAGAACCTCTTCCCTTCCTAACACCTCCCTGTTCTTCTCCAACGAATTCCTCTGTTCTTTCCCTATCTGTCATTAAGTATCCTACCATATACTTTTCCTATTACACTAAGAATATAAATGCCCCTATGATTACCACACACTTCTTTTTCCCCTTTTCCTTTGTAAAGAGAAATAATTATACCTGACTTCCAATCCTCCAGGACTTTACCTTCCTCCCAGGCCAATTTGCGGAAGCTCGATCGGTAGAGAGTTGGCTTGCAGTCCCGAGGGACCCAGGTTCGAATCCTCGCTGGGGCAGGGAACAGTTTAAGGATATGAATTTCATTAAATCAGGCTTTACTGATCTACCAGAAGCCCGCCAACATGTCGTAAAAATAACACTGCTAATACCAATACACCAGTCCTGTATGAGACAGCCCTAGCATGTATTCAATATGGATGGTGGGTGTTAGCGCCGAAGTGGTGACATGTAGAGGTGTATGGTATGTAGGAGGACGGCTGGGCCTTGATAGCAGGCTGTGAAGCCTATGCCCAGAGTCGGACACATAAAAAAAAAAAAAAAAAATTGCACATCTTCCACATTCATTCTACTACTATCTTTCCCCCATGCTTCAGCATTTCACCACACACACCATCAATTCCTGGGGCTTTCTCCATTTTGACTTTGTTCATTGCATCCACAACTTCCATCCTACTGATTTCTTAACCTCTTCTCACATCCCTCCTCCTCTCAGCCATTCTCCAGCCGCTTATACTAGTATTACTTTCACTCTCTAATTGTATTATCCTTATTTAATGAGTAGGTGAGAATGAGAGGGCGAAAGAAGGAGTGTGTATTGCTGTAAGCAACAGATGGAAGGAGAATGTAAGAGAGTATGGATCAGTTAGGTCAAGGATTGTGTGGGTAAGAGTGAAAGTTGGACTACAAATGTGGCCGACTGAGTGCGTGTATGTGCCAACGCAAGATCATCTAAGTAGAGTGAGTGAAGAGTTCTGGACAAATGTGGAAGCCTGCTTGGAAAAGTTTAAAGGAATGAGAGAGTGTTTCTGATTGGGGATATGAATGGAAAAGTAGGGAATGAGAAGGTGGATGGAGTGGTTGGTGAGTGGGGTGTGCCTGCAGAGATGGATGAGAATGGCAGTGCTTTAGTGGACATTTGTGCTAGGAGGGAGTTAGTATTAGCTAATACCCTCTTCAGGCACAAAATGATCCATAGGTATACATGGCGAGTGTTGAGAAGGGTGGATGGTGAAATGAATGAACGGAAGGCAATGACTAACTATGTGTGTGTGGATGAAAGGATGAGAAGATGTGTAATAAAAGCAAGAGTATATAGAGGTTGGGGAAGTGGACTTTCTGACCACCACTTGGTGGTGGCCAGAATCAGAACCCAAACAAGATGTAGGAAGAGAAGAAGGGAAGGACAGGAGGAAGTAGTTCTAACACGGAGGGAAGAAAAGTTACAAGAGGATGGAATAAAGGCTGAATATAAAAGGGAAGTGGAGGAGTGATTGGATAAATATAGATTGGAGTAGATGGGGGATGTGGAAAGTGTGTGCAAGATATTCACAGAAGAAATCTGTGCAGCATGTGAGGTGGTGTGTAGGGTGAAGAGAAGACGAAAGAGGGTTCAGGGAACAGCATGGTGGATGGAAGAGGTGAGAGAGGCTGTGGCACAAAAGAAGAAAGCATATAATGAGTGGATGAGGAACATGGGTGTCGAAGAAGCTGAGAGACGGACAAGAGAGTTATATGCAGAGAGGAGGAGAGAGGTGAAAAGATTAGTAAGAGAGAGTAAGAAGAGAGTGGATGAGGAATTTGGAAGGAATTTGAGTGCAAAGTGTAGGGAATGTAAGAAAATGTTCTGGAAAGAGGTAAAGAGAGCTAGACAGGGTGCCAACGAAGTTAGTGGAGAGGATGGGGGATGATAATTGGGTACAGAGGGTGAGAAGTGTTAATATTGGGGGAGGGGTTGGGAGGGGTAGACCGAGAAAGACATGGGACGAGGTCATTAAATGTGACTTAAGGGTTAAGGGACTGAATGGGGAGGCTGCCAGAGATCGAGCAGCGTGGAGAGCCGCCATTACGTGACCAAGGCCGACACATGCAAGCATGTTGGAGCCTTCAAAAACGAAACGAAACGAAACGAAACAGGTATACATGGCAAGTGGTGAAAAGGGTGGACTGTGGAATGAATGAACGGAAGGTAATGACTGACTGTGTGCGTGTGGATGAAAGGATGAGAAGATGTGTAATGGCTGCAAGAGTATATAGAGGTTGGAGGAGTGGACTTTCTGACCACCACTTGGTGGTGGCCAGAATCAGAATCCAAACAAGATGGAGGAAGAGAGGTAGATAGGGTTCCAACGAAGTCAGTGGGGGTGTGAAAGACAAAAATGGTAGCTTACTAGTGGAGAAGGGAGAAAAAGTAAAAAGATGGAGAGAACACTTTAATGAATTGTTGAACACAAAGAATAAA
Source organism: Birgus latro (assembly GCA_018397915.1). Lineage (NCBI taxonomy): Eukaryota > Metazoa > Arthropoda > Malacostraca > Decapoda > Coenobitidae > Birgus > Birgus latro. Next base: position 11,331 of record JAGKTI010025668.1, read on the forward strand.
AGTAATGCAAGTATAAGTGGCTGGGGAATGGCGGGGAGAAGAACGGTTGTGAGAAGAGAGGAAGAAATCAGTAGGATGGAAGTGGTGGAAGCAATGAAGAAAGTTTAAATAGGGAAAGCCCCAGGAATTGATGGAGTGTGTGGTGAAATGCTGAAGCATGGGGGAGAGATAGTAATAGACAGCCCTAGCATGTATTCAATATGGACGGTGGGTGTTAGCGCCGAAGTGGTGACATGTAGAGGTGTTGGTATGTAGGAGGACTGCTGGGCCTTGATAGCAGGCTGTGAAACCTATGCGGAAAAAAAAAGTGTGTGGTAATCATAGGGGCATTTGCCTTCTCAGTGTAATGGGAAAAGTATATGGTAGGATACTTATTGACAGAGTTAGGGGAAATAGCAGAGGAATCAGTTGGAGAAGAACAGGGAGGTTTCAGGAAGGGAAGAGGTTGTTTAGACCAGATATTCATTCTTAGATCTTTAGTGGAAAAGTTTCTAGAGAGGGGAAAGAAGTTGTATGCAGCCTTCATGGATCTGGAGAAAGAATATGACAGGGTGGATAGACAAGAATTGTGGAAAGTATATGGAGTGGATGTGAAGTTGTTGAAGGCAGCGATGAGTATGTATGAGGGTGCTAAGGCTGCAGTGCGTGTGGATGGCAAACTGAGTGAATCTTTTTGTTTGAAGGTTGGATTGAAACAAAGATGTGTCATTTCTTCATGGCTGTTCAATCTGTATATGGATGGAGTTATAAAAGAGATAGAAGTTTGGGCAGTGGATGTTGGAGCGGCCCTAGTGAGAGAGGGCAGTGTTTGGAAACTCCCTGTACTGTCGTTTGCAGATGATACTGTACTGTGTTGTTGAGCAAAAACGAAGGGGAGCTGCAAGACTTGGTAGATGAGTTTGGGAGAGTGTGTAAGAAACGGAATCTAAGGTGAATGTAGGGAAGAGTAAAGTGATGGTCTTCGAGAGAAGTGAAGCCAGTGAATGTACAGTGAGATTGGATGGGGAGGATATGGAGAATGTGAGTGCATTTAAGTACTTGGGTAGTGTGATGAGTAAGGATGGAAGTCTGGAGGGTGAAGTGCTTGAAAGGCTGCAGCAGGGAAGCAAAGTCGCTGTTTCTTTGAAAGTAGTGATAAGAAACAGGGAGGTGACCATGGAAGTGAAAAAGTTGTTACATGACAGTATTGTGATACCAACTCTAACATATGGACGTGAAGCTTGGACCCTGTTGGAAGGACAGAAGTCAAGAGTGAGAACAGTGGAAATTAGTTATTTGAAAAAAGCATGTGAAGTCACATGGAGAGACAGACTAACAAATGAGGAAGTGAAGGAGCATTATGGTGTGGTTGTGGACGTGATAGGAAGCGTTAGGAGAAACACGTTAACGTGGTTTGGGCATGTGGAGAAGATGGAGGGTGAAAGACTGACGAGGAGAGTGTATGTGAGTGAGGTGGAGGGGGCGAGAGGGAGGGGGAGGCCGAGGATGAGATGGAGGGATGGAGTGGAGAGGTACATGACAAAGAGGGTGTGAGTTGGGAGCGGGGTAGTGAAATGGCGGGGGACAGAGCAACAAGGAGGCAATTGGTTTGTGGCCACCTCGTACGGGACTGAGGCGTCTGGCAATAGATAAATAGATAGACTAGTGAAGAAGGGAGAAAAAGTGAACAGATGGTGAGAACATTTTAACGATAATTGTTGAGCATAGAGAATAAAAGTAATGCAAGTGTAACTGGCTGGGGAATGGCGGGGAGAAGAAGCGTTGTGAGAAGAGAGGAAGAAATCACCAGAATGGAAGTGGTGGAAGCAATGAAGAAAGTTTAAATGGGGAGAGCCCCAGGAATTGATGGAGTGTGTGGTAAAATGCTGAAACATGGGGGAGAGATAGTAATAGAATGGATGTGGAAGGTGTGCAGATTGGCTTGGGAGGAAGGTAGAGTCCTGGAGGATTGGAAGTCAGGTATAATTATTCCACTGTACAAAGGAAAAGGGGAAAAAGAAGTGTGTGGTAATCATAGGGGCATTTGCCTTCTCAGTGTTATATGAAAAGTATATGGTAGGATACTTATTGACAGAGTTAGGGAAATAATAGAGGAATTAGTTGGAGAAGAACAGGGAGGTTTTAGGAAGGGAAGAGGTTGTGTAGACCAGATATTCATTCTTAGATCCTTAGTGGAAAAGTTTCTAGGGAAGGGAAAGAAGTTGTATGCAGCCTTCATGGATCTGGAGAAAGCATATGACAGGGTGGATAGACAAGGTTTGTGGAAGGTATTAAGAATATATAGAGTGGATGGGAAGTTGTTGAAGGCAGTGAAGAGTATGTATGAGGGTGCTAAGGCTCCAGTGCGTGTGGATGGCAAACTGAGTGAATCGTTCCATTTGAAGGTTGGATTGAAACAAGGATGTGTCATGTCTCCATGGTTGTTCAATCTGTATATGGATGGGGTTATAAAAGAGATACAAGGTCGGGCAGTGGATGTTGGAACGGCCCTAGTGAGAGAGGGCAGTGTTTGGAAACTCCCTGTAGTGTTGTTTGCAGATGATACTGTGTTGT